>BMAC01001690.1:0-26774 GCA_014905375.1 Phtheirospermum japonicum
CCGGAGTTTCAGTCCTTCCCTGCCGTGCAGCAGCCGTGACTCGCCGCCGTCCCGTCACCCAGACGGACCGTTTGCCACCGCTGTCAAGAAGGTCGCGGACAGCCCCCTCCAGCAACCCGACGCAGCCGAGCCTTTGCCGAAAGCAAACCCGCCTGTCTCCACCACCGCTGCGAGGATCGCTTGCATCCGCCTCCGTGAAGTCGCCAAGCCACTTCTCTGTGAGGCTCGCCGCCGGGCTGCTGCTCAGTGCCGACGCACAGCTCCGTCCGTGGACCTCCGTTCCCGAAGCCGTGAGGTAATTCAGATGCCTGAATTTATATGCAGAATGTATATATATATAGTATATATATGCGTGAGTCTGTATATGAATATATGTGTTGTAATATATATGTACATGATGCAGTGTGTATATTAATATGTGTATATGTTCTATATATATGTGTTGTGCACTATATATATATAAAGATATATATTATAAGTTTGCACCTGCCTGAGTATATATATATATATTATGTATAAACATACGTGAAATATGCATGCTGGCATGTGTTCTTATATATGTATGCATGCGGTATGTTGGACATGCAGTATGTGGATGTGGTGTTAATGTTTATAACATGTGGTGCTGTTAATAAATGTAATGTTTTTTTTGTATGTATGTTATTAAGTATTATATATACATATATAATATGCTGTTAGATATATATAATATATATATATATATAAATGGTTTATGTTATATATATAATATATATATAATTTTAAATATATGATTAATATATTAAAATATATATAATTGTTATATATATGATTAATATATATATATATAATATATATATATATATATATATATATATATATATAATTGTTATATATATATGTGTTTAAATAGAAACCGATCATGCTCGTTCGATTTTACGAAAATCGAATTGTTTTTTTTATTAAAAGCAATTAAAACATTGTTTGAATTAATTGATTATAAAATTGGACCGTCGTCAATTGAATTCGATTCAAATTATTTTATTTAAAAATTTTGTTTTCCGCTGCGCGACGGTACCATCGATTCCCAACAGTGGTATCAGAGCTACTGGTTTTTAAATCAATTAATTGCTTATGTGTTTTTGCTTTCGAGAGCATGTTGAATTTGTTGAATTGTTGATTTGGATATTATCTTGTGATTGGGAATTTCTTATAGCTGAATAATTGGTTGGCCTTAGAATTTCACGGGAAATCACGTGTCAGATTGTCCGACAGTCTTACGTGCTAGACTGTTTGACAGTCTTATCTTAAAACTTAATTATTCTCGAGTCTCTATAAGAAAAATTAGTTGATCGATAATTTAATGAAATTAAAATCAACTAGAGCCCAATAAGATAATCGATCTTTCAAATCAATTTGAATTCGATAAATAGGTGCTGGATTAATTTATTGGGGTGGTGGAGACAGGCGGGGTTGCTTTCGGCAAAGGCTCGGCTGCGTCGGGTTGCTGGGGGGGCTGTCCGGCGACCTTCTTGACAGCGGTGGCAAACGGTCCGTCTGGGTGACGGGGATGGCGGCGAGTCACGGCTGCTGCACGGCAGGGAAGGACTGAAACTCCGGAACTCCGGCGAGGGGGTTCAACCGTGACAGTAGGTCTTCAGCCCGGCGAAGGAGATCGTCGGCGCGGCTGTCGGGTGGAGAACGGCTCCGGCAACAATCGGAGGGCTCCGGTAAATCGGTATCACACACCGAACTTCCCGACTTCCTTACGACGGAGCACTAGATCCGTCGAAGGATTGAGAACGACGGAGGAAAAACGACGACCAAACGTTTCGGTCAGCCGACGGCGAGCGACGGCGGACAAGGTTGGACGGAGGGGTAGGGCTGGAGAGAGCCGTCTGGTTTTTTGTCTTGTTGAAAAAGAAAACCAAAAACGTCTCTGTTGTGTGTTGTATCTTATAAAACCAAAACTCCTCTTCTCCTTTTAAAAAACACGTCTGTCCCTTTTTTTTTTTTTTAATTAAAGAAGCCCAAGCCCCATGGGCTTAATTAGGATGGGCCAAAATTAAATAAAAAGGAACAAGACTTTTATAAAATAAAAGAACAAGCCCAATTCAAAAATAAAGGCCAACTTTTAATTTAATAAAAACATCGGCCCAATAACTATTAAACGGTTTATTGGGTCGACCCAATTTTAAAATAAAAACTCCATCGAAATTAAATCATTTCTCACAAACGATAATTTCAAAAAATATAACAATTATATTTTCCCGTCCAGAATAATTTTCTCGTATTTTTCTCAATTCATAATCATAATTATGAACTTTAGATTCAATCATATTGACATCTAACTAATGCTAAAATTAACAATTAATTTCTAGCTGTCGTTTTCAATAATCAGGAAACACGTGGTGTGACCCTCAATGGTTCAGGTGTAAGCTAGCCGTGGGTTCACAACACATTGTGATTCGAACAACACATTGTTCTTATATGAACTCGTCCCTTAGAGTCCCTGATTAAATAAAACTCATTTTACTTAATCACTGGTCAAACCAGAACCCAACGAATTATGAGAGGCGCCTAGCAACTACGCATCATAATTCCCTAGATACAAATGAAGTGCCTGCAAGAACCTTGTGATATAGCTTATATGTACAGTACGATCCCTTCGCGATCTATGTCCCGATTGAACAAGAGGTATTGGTTCATCGAGACCTCTTTATAGTTCAATAACTGTGTGTACGTTCTAGGTTCGAGATAATCCGTTCGTGTGTGACTTAGAGAAACACATTTCTCTAAACACCCCACTATCAGCTCTGGCCAGAGACTCCGAGGATTTATCAACCATCAGAACACACAGGACATCCATGACTTATCATGCGTCCGAATCCCCTACTACCATGCACAGACTTCCCACTAGATTCCCGACTATGCGAACGTTGCCCCTTTTGATCGGCCTCCAAGGAGACACAGAGACAGGTCACAACATAGCCTGTCCTCTAGTGAAGTCACGATGAGGTCTGGGTCTTAAGGATTAATGTTGTACGCTATACCATAGAAATCATCTACTCGATGAGTGGGAACCACTTAGAGATTTCTAGGTGAGGGAGTTCAGTGAACTCATCATATGAGCACCTACTTATGTATGTCGATGTCCAGACACCGTGACCGATGAGACGCGGTCCACATACACTAAGTACTAGTCTTAACGGGAAAGGCCTGTATCCTCATTATGGCGTAACCCTATGACTAGGAACAAGTTCGACGAGTTACATTACGTGCTGGATTATCTCACGGTTCTGCTAGACCAATCCACCGTAATAGAGTAACTTAATCAGGACCATACCTATGCATCTAGCATGGGACAAAAGGTATGGAATGCCAATATGTAAAGGATATTATTACGAATAAAAACCGATTGTATTACTAGAGAATAGTCAGACCACAGCCACAAGTTGGCTTGTTGGTCACCTTATTCCAACATGTTTATCATTAGAAATTTTTTTAAAATACCATTCTCTTTTCTCTAAGTTCTTTTCCGAATAAAAATCATCACGTAAGTATTTCATATTTCTGTAAAAAAGTTTATTATTATGAAAGTCTTTTTCTAAAACATTTAACTCATTGACCATATTTTCAGTTATTGAGGAAAACGTTGGACTATTAGGTTCTAAGTCTGGTTCTAGTCTTCTTGGTTTAATATAAACTGGTTTAGGTATATCTGTAGAGTAGTCTACATTTTTGAAAGAAGAACTTGGTATATCTGACGTAGAATACTATGATTTGTAGGGGTATTTATAACGAAAGGAATTTGTGAAACTCTTCCTAAATCAATAGTATCAGAAGTAGAAGAATTTTTACTGTACCTGAATCCTCTTGGAACCCTATTGAAGTCCATCTTGGTATTGTGTAATATCTCGTAGATGAGAATTTGGTGTTAGAGGATCTGCAAGTTCTGGTTGGGATAACTTCTTTCCACTTTATAGATCTTGGAATAACAGTGTTAGATCTATTAAGGTCTGTCTGAAGTAAAAGTGTTTGTCCTTTTTTACTGTGAAATCTGACTTTAGTAGCAAAGGCGGACATCATTGCTTTGTAATGTATTCTGTAAATGATTGCTACAGGAATTGATCCTTCTAGCATTTTGTAATTATGAGTTTTGATTTGTAAAACTAAGGATTTTAAAATATTTTTATCATTCACTACTAGAAAACAGGCTTTTCACGTCGGTTTTTTTTGCCTATTTAACGTCGGTTTTACAACCGACGTCTAAACCACCGACGTTGAAAGTCACGTCGGTTTTCAGGAACCGACGTGACATTCCATGTGGGTTTTCCAGAGAACCGACGTGAAATATTACGTCGGTTCCTGAAAACCGACGTGACATTCCACGTCGGTGGTTTAGACGTCGGTTTTAAAACCGACGTTAAATGGGAGAAAAACCGACGTAGATGACGTGGTGTTATGGACATCGGTTTTGAAAACCGACGTTAAAAATGTATAATAACCGATGTTGTCACTATATCATATCAGTGTTTTTTTGAAGGTCCTCGTTTTCTTAAAAATAAATCCTAAAAGATGAAAATAAATTAAATAAATCCCAGATTCACATCAAACATCCATTATCTTCAATATGTTGTAAAAGCTGAATACATCAAACAACCAACATCAATCCATTGTTCGAATTCTCCACACGAAGACAAAATGAACTCAAAGTGCACATATTCTAGTTATCAAACAAACATGAGTATATAATTAAAAAACCTTACAGAAGATTCATTTATTTTTAATTTCAAGAAAATATATCGACCATTGAGCTTGAACTTCTTCGATACTCTCTTGAGAAAATGATTCGCTATCACCAAATATCTGCAATAATTATATATAATATTTTTAACATATCAAAYAATAATGAAARCAAGTCTATTTGCCAATAAGTAAAAATAATTGTGATTTTTGATGATTAAAAAAATATATAATTTTAATCAGGCTACTAGCATTAAAAGCTAACTTAATAAAAAAAAAAAAACTCTTTTGTTCCTTTTTTTTTGTGTGTGTGTGTGTTTATTTTCATGAACATACCTGTAATGCTTTAAAAGGCAAAGCTTTTGATAAAACTTGATAAACACGACCTTCAACGTTCCTTCAGCTTCTTTCAACTCTTCTTTGTTATAACTCAAACATTTTTTAGCCGGGTCTTTGAAAATACTTTTAATAGTCGAAATCGGACTGTCTTCACCCTTTGACTCCACGTAAGAACCGGGCCGGGCTCTGCCCCTTGCACACCTTTCCTACCTAAATAAACAATAATAATTAAAGAAAAAAAAGGATAATAATCATTTTTAGTTTTACTTTTGTCTTCGCCTGATCCAAAAACCTAGAATATGGAAATTTTCGTTTTACATACCATGCAAGACGTCGTGTAACGGACCCTTTTTTGCGTACTCGTATGCCAAAATTCGATTATTTTGTTCCAAGCAATATCCGAGAAGCCCCACAAGATTGTCATTTTTTAGCCTTGAAATCATGGATAACTATACGAAACGAGTATATTTAGGCAAAAATCGAAACAAACAAGCTCCAAAAGTGCTTCATTTGTTTGTGCACAAAAGTCGACTTATTTAAGATAATAATTTAAATATGCAGAATCAGAAGTAGAAGTTGAAAAAAAAAAACTCCCTATTTTTCGGTCGAAAGCTGACAATCACTTATTTTAAGTTAGCATCTCGCCTATGCAATGCATAACTGCCAGGCCGAGGATGCCACGCAAGAAGCACATCCTTTCGCTCGACAGCTTTACGAATATGCGGATGCATATTCATTGCCGTCCGTGAAAGTCCCCACCGGCTCTAAAAGCATCCAACATGCTCGTACAGTTGGCCAAATGCGCAAGAATCCAAAGTTCTAACTGATTGTGTAACACATTGAACCAAAAACATAATAATAATAATAATAATAATAATAATAATAATAATAATAATAATAATAATAAGTTAAATTACTAATTACCCCTGAGGTTTATCCTTCTTGCAATATTTACAAAAAACCTTTGAGGAATGCCACTTGTAAATTAGAAGCAAATATGTCTTGAACTTTTTGTAATTAGACTGAACCTAGAGGGAATTTTCTTTCTTCTATCTTTCTTTTTTATTTTTATTTTTGTACCAAATTCAAGTTTTAGGAGGACTCAAATCATTAACTTACCTGTCCATAATCGGCAACTATCAGGGAGTTACCAGGTGCAACAATAAATGCTTGGCGAATCTTGTAACGATCCTTCTCTAACGCAGGGTTCTAAATTTCAGAAGAAAAAAATTCACAATTATTATAGCTAAAAAAAATCGTTAATAAAAAATATATATACRAACACTTGTGTGTTTTGTTGAAAGGAGATTTTTGTAATTATCATATAKGAAAAAGCTCATAAGGATTTACCACGAACATCGATATCTGAGTAGACGATACAATTGCGACCCCAAGAGTAATATCCTGGAAACAGAACAGTAAATTAAAATTTAAACACGATATTATGGCATACATTAAATAATTAAAACATACAAAGATATTAATTAATACTCACAAGCCTGCCCTTCATTGCAAATATTAGACTTGTGTGTTCTGCAGCATTTCTGACAATCGGAAGCAAAATAACACTTATAAACGCGARGGGCATGTTCATTGAATCTGATGCTCCCTGAAAAAAAAATGTCGACATTAAATCACAAACTCAAGTTACTCGACAAATTAACAGATTTTAATTATTTCTATAAATTATTTCTTAAAAGACCTAAAAAATGGGAAAACCCTAAAAAACTAAAAAATTAAAACCTGGAGCCTGCCCAACGGAATGTGCTCCGGTAGGCAGGTGTACACATGTTTTTGTGCTCGGTGAGATCAAATTATAACAAAATACTATAATTAAAAAAAAAAACTTAAGATACGACAAAGACTTTGGCCTTGGCGGCTCCAATCCCTCTTGCTCTGCCAGTTATCACTATGACTTTTCCTAGCAATCTACTTCAGAGGTAGCAAAGTGTAGATTTGAAAACTTTATTGAAGAAATAAAAAACTGAAATGACAAAAAAATTGAAGCAGTAGTAATAATGTTATCTAGCAACCTTTTTTAGGGTAGATAGTGAATCATGTAGTCAATGCCACCATCTGATCCCATTTGATATCTGAGATGGTTTTGCAGCAATTTTCGCACTATGTGTGGATTTTCATTCTATTGAATTGGCTGATTGTTAATGCTGACACACTTCTTCATTCACACAACTAGTCTCTAACTTCAAAGCTTGCTGCTAATTAATTTCTAGGCATTGCACGTTTTCTGGAGATAATAACTGAATAAAGAACCAACAGAGATATATTATACTGCTCCATATTTGTTCACACACCTAACCCCGTTCTACCCAAAGCTACTTTCTTTTCAGATTTAACTGCCCATTTAAGTTCTAACATAGTTAACAAGTAATGATGTCTATTTTTGGTTGTACATTACCGTTTCTTGCAATGCAGTAACCTCAATTCTTGCAATGTACATTCTACCTAGTAGAATAATCCATCAAAAACTGACAATATGTTTTTAGAAAATGTGAGGGGGAGAAAGAATAACTATATCATGAGAAATTGCACAAGCAACCATGGTGAAAAATATATGAATTCCAGTTTTAGAAAATAATCGCCAATGACAATAATTTTTGTCAATCAGTTACATATGAAATTATTTTCATGCATATATGTGAAGAAAAATTAAAGAGACATACACTGAGATAGGGCGAAGTGTGTCTTTCTTGTCGATCTTCATTTCAACATCAGTAGATTAATGTGTTCTTAGGTAACTTATAAGGCTATCAAGACTTTAATCTCTTTTGTTAATTAAACTAATATCATATATGACTGATAATTTGAGGCATTGAGGCCTAAGCATATAAAAAACGGATATCTCAGCAAACAACTCATTGATACACACAAAACACCAAATGAAAACTCAAAATCTGCATTTGTTTATTAATTCCTCTTGTAATATCAATTAGGCTCTATCTTACGTGATCATATCCATGAAAAGCAGCAGTAGAGCTAACTAAGATTCCATCTATTTTAGAGCACATACAAATGAACCAATAACAAGTAAAGCTTGCTTCTGTTATTTTTTTTTTATTTCTCATTAATTTTTATCTGTCCAAGTCCAGACCATGTAGACATTACTGCCATTAAGTTGTAGATTAAATCGAAAATTAGTTATTGTAGCTCCACATTCTCAGACCCATTTRAGCATCTAATATAATTGTTCGATTACAATAAGAAACAATAAAATCAAGAACTCACAGCTTTGTGAATAATCAAATCGGCTTCAAGAGCATCACTCCCTTTTGAGTACCATCCGACGTCCRGGCTTTAGCATTCGTCTTGTATCAATATGAATATTTTCTTTTTGAGTCTTTTTGTCGAGCAACTTTCGAGCAGCAGCCTGTTTTCCATTTTTCTTCCTTTCAGACATTTCTCAGCCTGTATATATACAAGAATTAATTTATCGCCCCAAAACAATGTATCGTCCAATCGACTTTTCACTTCTCAAAATTCCTTCAAGTTTATATCATACCCCATTACAATAAAACTGCAATAAACTGAAAGAGCTAGGCCAAAATATCAATCAAATTAAGACATTAAATGAAAATCCCTCAATTCATTAATCAGTGGGACAATGTCAAATAATAATGAAATAATCTAACACCTAATCATCAGATCCAAGCATTTCAACAAGAAACTCAGGCTAGAACAACGAAAACAACAAAAACTAAAGACTCACCAGTCACAAAATGGTGGAGYAGAAGCGAGACCCTCCGATTTCGCCTATTTCAGCTGTTGGTTACATTTTCCCTAATTAGGGTTTTACAGTTATAAGGACATATCAAGTCGAGAGTTGAGGGGATGATGTTGGATGTTATGGTGGCGGACGACGGAGAGATTGACGGGGCTGAGAAAGGCTGAGAATGGGGACAGAGAGGCGAGGGTTGAATTCAGGGAGAGAGAAAGCGACTACGGAGAGAGAAAATGAAGAAGGGGGTTCTATTTCTGCCTAAAACATAAGTCAAAATATTAACTTAAGTGCGTGTCTAAAAGTGRCGGGTGTTTGGCCGGTTTTYWTATTTATTTTATTTATTATATTTACATTTTTTAATACAGTTTATTACGTCGGTTATTTATAAAACCGACGTAAATGAATCACATATCACGTCGGTTTTGTAAATAACCGACGTGAAAAACATTTCACGTCGGTTTTTCAAAAACCGACGTGAAAAGCCAGTTTTCTAGTAGTGATTTAAGGAAATTGTTAAATTTGGATAACAATTAAAAGAGATAGGTCCAGTGCAGAGACTTGATTCTATTGAGCTCAAGAGTGAATCTTCAAAATCGGTGAATCTTGCATCTCTTAAAATTACAAGGATTGAGGTATTTAATCCTTCTTTTGTAAGAGGTTTTATTCCTACTTGGACTAATCCAATATTTATGTATCTATAATTTTCTACCTTATGTTTTTCTAGAGAACCTTGCGTTAATAATTTAATTGTTTCAAAAGGTTTTGTAAGTTGAATATCTCTTTCTTCTGTTTTAATTGTGAAATCCATTCTAAAGTCAAAGAAAGATGATTTATAAATTTCTTCTTTACTTACTTTTGGTATTTTCCAATTATCAATTGATTTATCAAAATTTTCCATAGTAATCTCTTCACTGCGTACTACATTCCTAGCCAAGTCTTCGAATGCTGTGGAAGCAGAGTTAGAAGAAATAGATCTACAGTAAAAGGAATCCATTTCCAAAAAGTTTTAAGGTTTTTGAAAGTTAAATTTTTGCTACAAACCTGAGAATTACGGCTGCCTATCACTCCGAGGACTTACTTTGACTCAGGGAACACACTCACAAAAATCTATTTCCGCAAAACTTAAAACTCTCAGATCAAGACCACTTTTTCTATATATAAATAAATATATATATATATATATATATATATATATATATATATATATATTATATATATATATATATATATAATATTATTTAAAGAGATATAAAATAAATATAAAAATATAAATTTATAATATTATAATTATAATACATTTTAAAATATTATATATATATATATATATAATATAACTAATTATTTATAAAATGAAGCATATAATTATATTATTCATTTTTATAAAGATAATATAATAGAATATATATAATTAATTAATTATTATAAATTTAATTTAATTATAATATACATTTATAAATATAATATAATTATATATATTTATAAATAATATTATATAATTATAATAATTATATATAGTTATTTATATATATGTATATATTTATATATTCATAAGTAATATATTTATAATTAATAATATATATTTATAAATAATTGTATTTATAATATATATATTATATTATATTTTTATATTATCGTTATTCATAAATATAATATAAATTTATAAATATAATATAATTAATTATAAATATTATTTATAACTAAATTTACATATCAAATATATATTAAAAGTTTATAAACTCTCACATGTAATTGATTTGGCGAGACGGTAACACCGCTTTTCTATTTGCAAGAGGTTGCGGGGTTAGGTTGTGAGTCGGGCTAGGGCGGTTTGGGTTGGGCATGCCCAAATAATTTTATTTTTTTTTAATATTTCATAAATGCTTACTGGCCTAGCCTGTCAGCATAAATACTAACGAGTATCGATTGATGTCCGTTGAATTTGCTGACGGGTACATTAATCTCGTCAGCAACCAATTTGTTGACGCCAAAAATGCTGATGAGAAGTACCCGTCAGCAAACATACTAACGAGTATCGATTGATGTCCGTGGAATTTGCTGATGGGTACATTAATCCCGTCAGTAATCAAATTATTGACGCTAAAAATGCTGATGGGCAGTACCCGCCAGCAAATTCCGATTTTCTTGTAGCGCTTCCTCTCGTTTCTTTGATTTCTCTTTCATAGTCGATTTTGTGAAATCTTCTAATGATTTATGTGAGACTTTTTGAGGATTGTCGGAGAATTATTGAAGAAAAACGAGTGTAATTGATAGAAAATTGTTGAGAAGAGGCTGCTTTTTTTAGGGGATTAGGGCATGTTGTTTAAAATGACCGATAGGGTTAAATTTGACAATATAGAATTATGTTTGGATTATTTGACATTTTGCATAATCTGTTTTAGGATCCGCATAAGAGAAACTACAACAACACAATTCCTCTCTAAATTGAGATTCTATTTGAGCACTCAACACCAGTAATTAGTAGTACGTGCCGAGGTGATCTAGATAGCCTTTGTTAGTAACTCAGGGGTTTTTAATTACAAATAAACACCATTTCATATACGATTGAATCGATGATGGAAAAGCATTCGCAATCAGGTTTGGTTTCAGGTACAACTCCGTAGTTGGGCTTAACCTGATTTGGGGGATAAGATTACGAATTCTAATAATTTTATTACCAGTTATAAAATTTTACTATTAGTTGGGGTATTCGTATTACGCTTATTGTATTACAATAAGTAGCTCACTTGAGTTGGTAATGATTTAAAATAAGGTCCATGCCTTATTATAATGATAACTAGATATACATTAAAATCTATATAAATTAATACACTACAAATTAAAATTTCTTCTAAAATAATAAAATCTCCCGGACCCGGTCCCGACGTGGGCCTTTGTAAAAAATCATCATATTCGATAAGATAATACTATTTCGAAAAATCCCTTTATAAATATTAGATCCCATTAAAAACCCTAAATTAATAATTCATAAATATTACAATAATAAATATTATGGTAATCTGCTAAAATATGAATCTATTGTTACTTGTTTTTTCTTAAATTTAAATCTAATTAGATTTCATCCCCAACTTTTTTAATTGCTACCAAAAGTTCCGGTGTCGAGTTCTCTAGCTACAACAAAAAATTGTGAAGAGTTGTTGTCACGCTCAAAGCCTCCTTTCTCGTGACTGGTTCAAACGGTATTGAACCATCTTCGGCTTCATCATTAGTAGGATTTTCAATAATTGCAGCAACAATTTGCTATAAACTTTGAACCATTGAACATTCACTATTTTCACCCGGATAGTCCACCAATTTGGTGACGCCCATTTCATTGTGATAACCAACATCGTTGATCGTATTCTCAAGGTCATATAGGCTTTCTTCAAAGTTTGTCTCACTTGAGTCGATTGAGATTTATTCATTTGAACGGATTTTGCAGTGCCGAAAGCAATTTGCTATTGACACTTAGAAACATTGGTTGTCTAAGCGGAGATGGCAAAATTGATGGCATCTGAAACATTGACACTTGAGAAACATTGGTTGTCCAAGCGGAGATGGCAAAATTGATGGCATCTGAAACATTAATCTTTTCAGGATTAGGTAGCCCCAACTCATGACCTTCCAGTATATTTTTGTAGAATCTCTTATGATAGTGCATCTTGAAAGCTCTAATTATTCTTGCATCACATGCTTGAATCTTTGACATCATGTTAGGTGGCAAAGAAAACAACTCAACATTCTTTAACCCTTCAATATTTTTTGGATGGGCTGGACAATCGTCAACCATCAACAAGATTCTTATGCCATTCATTTTGTGATCAAACCAGCGAACATATTCATCAAAAAGCACACTAGTCATCCATGCCCTCTTGCTGGCACGATAATGACAATCGATGCTGCTCATGTTGATATTTTTGAGGCAACGTGGCTTTGCATATTTTCCAATAATCCATAAAGGGATTTTTTCCGAATCATCCTCGTTGCAAAAAATAACAATTATAAGCCTCTCTTTGTCTTGATTTCTTCCCTCAAGTTGCTTGGTTGCAAGAGAATGATCAGCTTGTAACCTGTAAAATAGACCTGTTTCTACATTATAGCCTCTAGTTTTATTTCCATGTCCTGCATATCAACCGAACCACTTTCTCCGAAATGACGGAATGATTTAATACCATGTCTTACCTTGATTTTTTCAAGCCAACCTTGAGAAAATTGATGTTATGGAGGGTGTTGATGATACAAAAGCTTCATTATATCCTTTGCTTTCTCCAAAATAAGCCCTTCGTTCATGTTGACTCGATATTAGTACTGAAAAAACCATAAGAACCTTCTCCATATTTGGATATTTTGCCGATTTGTGTCGTTTAATATCTCCATCCTTCTCAAAGTTGGCTGAAAGGTACTCCAATGATCTCTTGAGAGTGTTTGATATTGTATCTTGACTAACTTTCAAACGATATTTTTCATCAACCCACTCTTGTAAATCTTTTTGAGTGCATGTGGGATGGTCTCTCTTATACTCACATAATGGTTTACGCATTTGATCATTCATGGATGATTTTGCGATTCCTTTTAGATGAGAAGACATGGTTAAGTGTTATGAATTACTTTATTTTGATATTGAGATTTATATAGTATATGTTTCATTCATAATGCTTGAATATTTAATTGACTATAATAGTTATTTAAGTGCAACGAATAATGTAAACATGTATATATAAGTAATTCCAATGAACTGATACATGCGTTATGAATATAATAGTTAATTGTATACAATGAATTGATATTATACATGAATATATTTAATTAGTTACAAAGAATTGGTTGATGCATGAACACAATCAATCAAACATATATGAATTCATTTATTGTCAATACATATGTACTAAATGCTGAATTTAAAAAGTCTCTCTTTTAATAATAAAATATTAATTTATCGATATATTAATATCTCTCTAAATTATAAAAATCTCATGGTCCCAAGGTTATTAATTTATAGAGGTTTTACTATAATAATCTTATATTGGTTGTATTAATCATATCCCCGATTGTGTTTTTTAACACATAACCATTGCAAATGTATACAACGGTTATCTTGTTATAAATATAGTTAAGTTGAGTTGACAATCATTAAAAATATGAGTGAATCGATAAAAAAATAGCTTACTTTATGTAGGTGATAATTGAAAACAAGTTTAGTGCCTAGTCATGAGGATTATTGGATGTGATAATCTTACCAGTGGATGTAGTAATCATATTATTATTTGTGTTAAGTTCTGAAAAATACGATTGTTGTGAAAATATAATGGTAATAATTTAGATATATGATTACTGCTCTTGAAAACTTTATAATTGATTATGGTAATTTAATTACTGGTTGTTTTATCTTATCACTGGTTCTGGTACAAAAAATATATTTTCGCGAAAATTGGCTATTAAAAAATTAGGGGCAAAGTTGTTAAAAGACTAGTTTAAACAAATGGCGTGGTTGTGGTGATCTTATCATTATGTCTAGTGCAATGAATATATTTTCGCGAAATTAGATAATTAAAGATTAGGGGTAAATTTATATAAAAAAAGAGTTAAAAATTGACAATAGAGAAATATAAGAAAATTTGTATTTTAGCGGGTACAAATAACTCCTAAAGTAGGCACACTTCTGTTAAGCCAGATCGACGGATCATGGCCCGTTATACCATTTGACCCGATACTATAATGTATTAGTTTTTGTACTTGAAAGTATTGACTTTTTATAAATTTCTGACTTGTTCAATGATGTATTGATTTTTATATTATGATGCATTGGTATTATGATGTATTTGTTTTTTACTATAATATAATATATTGATTTTTAGTTAAGTCCGACAAGAGTATTACCCTATTTATCAATCAAAATCCACGTCATTGTATTTATTGTAATTCCTTCCTTAGGGAAGGAATGTCAACGTACATCTAGGCTGGCATTTGCCACTTGAAATGTGGGTGAGCTCAAAAGTCCCTATCAAGAAGTTGCAAGTTGCTTAACCCGATTCTATCAATTCTATTTAATAAATACCTATAAAAGTTAATATATTATTAAAATTTCAATTTTATACATATTTTGAATTAATATAAAATATCTAATAGAAGATCGAAGATTATAAAGTCAATGATAAATATACTAATTTCAACACTTATTTTTAAATATTAATTGACATTAAATTAAAATACACTAACTAAATTAATAATTTATAACTATATATACTGCTCATTTTTTCATTTTGTGAACTACATAGAGAGTATTTTACTTAATAATTTTCTTTTACATTAATTCCATTTCCTTTTATTTGGTCCAGAACATACAAAATCTCTAATTTTTCTAAGAAAATCCAATTCGTCATTTACGTTGATATTATAAAGTAATGCCAATATTCTACACAACAATTCACTTAATATATATGTACTGAAATATTAGATTAAGAAATCCAATTCCAAAATAGTAATTAAATGACAAGATTATTAAAGTAAAACCTGTAGTTTCCATGATCTACAATAATCAAATTGTCGTCATTCCTTTTTATATAAAACCGAAATGTGGCTCCATTCAAACAAGAACTAGGAATAATTCGAACACACGCACAAACATACTTAAAATGCCCCAAACTTGACATTTTCTTGAAACCAATTCATCAGAATTAAAAACCATCAATCCCATCCCTTCCAAAATGTCTCTCGTAATCATGAAAGCCTCTCACGGCGACGAGATTAAACAAGCAGTCGACAATCCAATGCAAAAGCAGCAGCAGTTCAACCATTTCAGCCACCGCCATCCTCTCGAGCTTTCCCAACAAAAAGACGACACCAACGCCGTGTGCTCCGGCTGCCACCACGAAATCTCCGGCCCGGCTTACGTTTGCACGAAGCCCAAATGCGGATTTCTCCTCCACGACCTCTGTTTCGACCTCCCCCGCCGCCTCCGCCATGGGTCCCACCCCAACCACCCGTTATTCCTCCTCCACTCGCCGCCTTACACCGACAAAGAGTCCACGTGCAACGCGTGCGGCGATTTGGTGCACGCGTTCACGTACCATTGTGAGACGTGCGGGTTTGATCTGCACGTCGAGTGCGCCTCCTTGCCGGAGTTCGAGATCCGGCGCGATCACATGCATCCCTTGGTGTTGCTGTGGGATGCTCCGGACAAGGCGGCGGGTGCGGATGAGTCTGTGTGCTATGTTTGTGATGAGACTGTGGAGAAGGGCTGTTGGATGTATTCTTGTTTGGCTTGTAATTGTGGGGCCCATTTGGAGTGTACTGCGGCCGATCCGTAATAGAATAGATAGCCTTCAAATATGAGATGAAACACCTTTTGAGATTCTCAATTCGATATACTGTGTTTGTTAACTTTTGCAATTGTTTCACATTGTTTTTGAGGATCAATACGATCAAGTTGTACCCGAATCCTCTCATTATTATTATTATTATTAATATTTGCATAAAAGGGAAATGAAAAGAAAACCAATTATACAAAAAGGAGTTTTAAAGTTAAACGTTCGATTTGCTTGCTCAATATTTGAAATTGCGGTAAGAAAAAGGGTGCAAGTATCTATATTACTTTTCTTTCCCTGGTTCGAAAATCTTACAAGTGGTATTCTTGTACTAGTTAAGAATAACTAGTGACACGAGTAATGTGAATTATGTTGCGTCACAGGAATAGTGATTAATTAGTTGGAGTTTGGACAAGATTAGCGGGGTCTAAGAGAAAAAAAACATTAAGACAATCAAGAGCCTCCTATTCTAGGGATTAATCAAGATTAGAAAGGAGATTTTTACAACATTGACACAATAACACCTTGAGGAAGTGATGAATGGGTGTCGTCTATTGACCGCACTGCTCAAGGATTAGACAGGTGATTTGAAATTTTTTTCTATACACTTGACTGGTTGTGAGTGAAGCTACATTTGTCTTTTAATGTCTTTCTTTCTCAATTGTCTGAATTGAAAGAGAATAACATAATTCCTTGATTTGTCATATCCACATTGTATACAAATATGACTTGTTTTGGACTAATTAAAATGATTTTTCACAAGTATAAAAAAAAATAAAAATTGATTTTTGAATAATTAAAGAAAGACATACACATGTAGGTCAGTCAACTCCAAATTTGTTCGCAAGCTGAGTCAACTTCCATATCAGAGGGTAACAAATTCAACTCTCACTTTGCCAAGAATCTCATAAGTTGGCACAACTTGCTCAAGTTTGAGTTTGACCAAAACTTAGCAATAATTACAAAAACTACCCCAGTCTAATTATAAGAACATCCACATATCTTATAAAATTATAGTTTTAAATGAAAATGGGTGTTTTGATAATTAAGTTACGCTTTAAAGGCAGTTTTTGCAATTAACCCCAAAACATAATATATATATATATATCTGATTTTGATCCCATTCAACTTGAACACTCATTCATCACAGGAAAACAATACAAACAAAAATTAAGGATGGAGTTCAAGCATTTCAGCCACCATCACGGCCTTGTTCTTCACCAACCGCCTCAAGGATCTCACGAAATCCATTGTTCTGGCTGTAAATCTCGCGCCTCAGATGATGTCTATGTGTGTTGGCAATGCCACTATTTCCTCCACGGGCAATGTTTCACCGCAGCGCGGTCCATCAGACACCCGTCTCATCCTCCTCATCCCTTAACCCTAGTCCCTTTCCCTACTTATCCCTCCGGTTCTTTTATCTGCAATACTTGCCACATCGCCGGAGATGCGTTTTCCTACACTTGTTCTGCTTGCGAATTTGATATTCATCTCCATTGTGCCCATTTAAATGCTTCTAATCCTAGTGTTAATAATCCCATCTATCCTCCTCCAATACAAACAAGCCCCTATCCAACTTATCCCCCTCCATCTCATCAAAGTGCTACAATCCCGAATCACTTCACACAAAATTATCCTCCTAATCCAAACAACCCTTATCCCAATTTTACACCGTCCAACACACCAACATCAAATGAAACACAAAACTATAATAGTGCATTTCATCAAACACCTGGTATGCATCAAAATCCCGCTTTCCCCCAAAATTTTGTTCCTCCCGCTACGAATAACCCCTCGGCCGCCCATCCACCATCGCCACCTCAGCCAAAACCACCGTCCAATTTCATAAATCATTTCAGCCATCCCCACGTGTTAAAGCCAATGGAGATCGAGAAGAAGAACGCGAAGATATGCTCGGCCTGCGAGTGCGAGCTATCGGGCTCGGCCTATTGCTGCACGGAGGCCCACTGCACTTTCAACCTCCACAAAATCTGCTATGACTCGCCCCGCGAGCTCCGCCACAAGTCCCACCTACAGCACCCGCTCAAGCTGCTGGCCGCGCCTCCGTATAGCGACGGGTTCACCTGCAACGCGTGTCTGAAAGATGGGAAAGCCTTTGTGTACACGTGCGCCACCTGCTCGTACGATCTCCACATAGACTGTGTTCAGTGGCCTGATAAAGTGACCCGACGGGATCACAATCACGCTTTGACGCTCTACTACTCGTTGCTGGCGGCGGAGACGAAACAGGACGTGACGTTTATGTGCGATGTGTGTAAGAACCCGGTTCATGACATGGCGTGGGTTTATTATTGTCGTGAGTGCGATTTTGGGACGCATTTGGAGTGTGTGACATCTGGGTTTATCAAGTCAAGAAGAGTTGATTAGGGAAACTGAGCGTAAGTTTGCCATGCTCAAGCCCCAAAAGCCGCACTGGAACTTATTTGAAGTTTTTGTTTTGGTTGCGTAAAAAGTCTCTCTCTTTTCAATGGAGTTTGGAAGTAAGTGGTTTTGTGTGCTTACAAGAAAATCGATGTTGAGCACAATGGTTGGGTTTTGGATTCAACAATCTGGCAAGTGATTCGTAAATGTGAAATTCATAAGGCATAATAGATAGACATAACACATACATGGGGAATTGGGCACTGTGGTTAGTTTGTCCCACGAAATTTATATATATATATATATATGAAAATGACTACGGTGCCGTGAAGGCACTATACCTCCCACTCCTTGCATTTACATCCCTTGATCTTATCATAATTCATAACCAACTTTTGATCTAAATAGAGTTATTAATTTTACCAATTGATCACATATTAAGAGTTTATGGATGATCTATCCTTTAAACCTTTTTCCTTTTTTTCCCAATCACCCACAACTATTATTGTGCTATCAATATGTAAAATTGATAACTCAATTTACAATTACAACTACAATTTTTCTTTATAAAAACAGTATCTTTTCGCCATGTTCATATTGTCTCGATCGTGCCCATCATCTAAGTTTATAATCTTACTCTCTATAAGTGTATGTATATAATGCGACGTATTAACACGACGAAAGAGGTATCAAAAATTACGTTTTAATCAAGTTTAAGGGTAAAAAAAAATACTCCCCCTGTTTCAAAATATAAGTCGTTTTAGAGTAAAATTCTTGTTTCGCAATATAAGTCGTTTTGTTTTTTCCACACAAATTTAGGAGAAGAGAGAGAAGGAAAAAGGTAAAAAGTGAATTGGAAATTGAGATATTGGAGGAGAAAGTGAAAGAAAAAGGTAAAAATTGAATTAAGAATTGAGATATTTGAGGAGAGAGAGTAAGATAAAACAAAAGTGGGTAGTTTACGATAACAAAAAATTAATTATTTACTCATTTATTTAGGTTTCTTAATAAGTGTTTTTTTTTTCAAAACGACTTATATTGTAAAACTGAGAGAGTATCTTTTAACATATAATGGTTCAAATCAAAACTTTGGGGGCAAAATGACTAAATTGTGTAGGGGGCTATCATTGTGCCCCCCAAAGCAAAATAGGGGGAAGAGGGACAAACTTACCGAAATGTACAAATTTAGGGGGCCATCATTGTATAGTGCCTAATAGATGATTAGAGATTTCTTGATTGTCTTCACGTGGTTTGAATTGTATTGTACGAGTTTATATTGTATAAGTTGTACGTGAACTTCAAGCAAAGTTTTATTTTCAATTACAAGAAGGGTGACTTGGTGAGATCAACTTAAGTACTATTTCCGAGATTGATTTCCTTCCCTCGATTTTTAAATAAAAATATAATAGTTTAAAAATAAATTATATCCTATAACTTTAGGTATGTGGGGTGATTTTGATTCGGATTTCATTAGAAAAACATCACCGAACATGTACATATTTACACGTGTCATGTAATTCGACCAACAGTAACTACGATACGATCGATCAACTTGTTCAGTTGGAAACGCAAAATAACGAAGTATCGTAATTTTTGTGAAGGTGCCACGAGATGTGTTTTGTTATTTTAGAACCACGAGAATTGGTAATTAATTAGTAAATACGTTTTTTCTATTTTTTGAATTTATTTTAATTTAAAACAAAACTAAATAGAAAAAATATAATAGCATAATAATAAATCATATCCTATCACTTTAGGCACGTGGGGTGATTTTGACCCGAAGTTCACTAGAAAAATATCACCGAGCAAGTACATATTTACACATGTGGTGTAATTCGACCAATAGTAACCACGATACAATCGATCAACTTGTTTAGTTAGAAACGCAAAGCAACGAAGCGTCGTAGTTTTTGTGAATGTGCCACGAGGTGTGCTTCGTTGTCTTAGAACCACGAGAATTATTAACTGATCAGTAAATACTCTTTTTCTATATTTTTTAATTTTATTTTAATTAAAAATAGCGAGGGGAGCAAATACCCCTTGGGATAATAGCGTAAAAATAAACCATATCTTATCATTTTAGGCACGTGGGTGATTTTGACCCGAGTTTCACTAGAAGAATATCATCGAGCATGTACGTACTTACATGTGTCGTGTAATTCGATAAATAGTAACCATGATACGATTGATCAACTTGTTCAGTTGGAAACGCAAATCAACAAAGCGCCGTAATTTTTGTGAAAGTGCCACGAGGTGTGTTTCGTTGTCTTGAAACCACGACAATTAGTAAAATACCTCTTTGAAAATCCCGAGGAGAACTAATTCCCCTTAGGATTTCTCGAGGGTAATCTGCTCCCCTCGGTATTTTTAATTTTAGAATAAAATCCCAAAAAAATAGAAAAAAAATATAATAGCGTAAAATAAATCATATCCTATCATTTTAAGCACGTGTGGTGATTTTAGCCCGAGTTTTACTAGAAAAATATCACCGAGTATGTACGTATTTACACATGTTGTGTAATTCGACCAACAATAACTACGATACGATAGATCAACTTATTCAGTTAGAAACGCAAAGCAATGAAGCGTCATAATTATTGTGAACGTGCCACGAGGTGTGTTTCATTATCTTAAAACCACGAGAATTAGTAATTGATCGGTAAATATATTTTTCTATTTTTTGAAAATTAAAAATACCGAGGGGAGCGAATTCTCCTCGGTCCTATACATAAATATAGCAGCGGGCCGCCCCCCACTGCTCTACTCTGCACATACAGGAAAAAAATTTTCACCCGCCCCCCATTGAGCCACCAGCTCTGCCGCCACCATCTTTGCCGCCGTTTAGCCACCAATCCGTCTAGCTGCCACCGAGCTTCCCTATCTGCCCCCGTTGAGTCGCCGTGGAGTCACCAATGTTTCGAAGCTTCCCCTTCTACCGAGTCGCCGCCGCCAGCCGCCAAGCTTCCTCTTCCGCCGACGCCGCCAAGCTTCCCCATCATAGTAAGTTTTTTTTTTTTTGAAAATATTTTTTTGTTTGATTTATGAATTAATTTGTGTTTTTTTCATTTAATTAGAATTTATGGTTTAATTAAGATTGAATTTAGGGATTATTGTATAATTATACTTAAATTTAGGGATTATTGTATAATTAGAGTTTAACTTAGGAATAATTATATAATTATGGTTGAATTTAGGAATTATTATATAATTATGGTTTGAATTTTTGTACAATTAGAGTTTAATATATGGATTATTGTATAGTTAGGGTCTAATTTAGGGGGTTATTGTATAATTAGGGTTTAATTTAGGAATTATTTTATAATTAGGGTTTGATTTAAGATTATTATATAATAAGGGCTTAATTATGCAATTAGGGTTCGTTAGTGTTCATAAAAGGTTCAATTATGAAATTATCTTTTAAAGTGTATGTGATGGTGGTTTTTAAATGCCTTGGTAATCGGTTGTGTTTAATGTATGTTATGGTTTGTTGTTATATACATTGTGATTGATTGATGTTATTATTGTTTGGGTAGACGTCGGTGATGACGTGGTGTTCGGCGCCGGCCGGGAGATTTCGTCCCTCCAATAACGGTTTTCAAAATTATTTTAAAAAATGATGGTGGTTTTGAAATACCGTGGTGATCGGTACGTGAATGTTGTGTTTAAGATATATGTTATGATTTGTTGATATTTTTTACATGTTGTGATTAATTGGTTCATGTATATGTCGGCGATGACGTGATTTACGGGGCCGGCCGGAAGGTTTCGTCCCTCCAACAACGAGTTTTAAAATAATTTTGATCCACAATATAATTTTTCTTTCTACATTCAAACAATATACCTTAGAGTTGGTCCTATAATTCTCGAATTATCCACTTATTTGGACAATTTGAGAGCGTCATTGTAATATGACTTATCTTATCTGTATCTTTTTTTATTATAAAATTTTTGTTCAATAGCTCTCTTTTGTTCTCGGGTGCAGTACAATATATGTGTACTTAGAGAACTAAAGGGAGATGCTGCCGAAGTTTTCAGTCAACAAAAATCATATACTAAGACGCTGTATTACTGAAAAATCACATTTTCGAATGAGATAAAGCCCTGACCAATAATTCAATCATTTTCTAGCCACCCTCATGCTGCCAATTTTTCAATAAATCAATATAACAATCGTATAATGATAGGATGAGTCCAATCGTA
Organism: Phtheirospermum japonicum; assembly: GCA_014905375.1. Lineage (NCBI taxonomy): Eukaryota > Viridiplantae > Streptophyta > Magnoliopsida > Lamiales > Orobanchaceae > Phtheirospermum > Phtheirospermum japonicum. Next base: position 22,684 of record BMAC01001690.1, read on the forward strand.
GTTGGATGTACAAATGAATCGCCAACGGCTTCTTATCCCCACAATTCGTGGATGAAGTCGAGAGCTTTATTGAATTTGCTCAAACACATTCCGCACATAAGGACGGAGAGAGGTTGAAGTGTCCTTGTAATCTTAGTAGACGTAGGAATCATAGGTTTCTTGACATCAATGAGATTAAGTATCACCTGGTTAGACATGAATTTGAGCCAAATTATTATATATGGATTTACCACGGAGAAAGTCGGCCCGCCACCTCTCTACACCATCACAATCCTCATGCTGGAGGACCCTCTTACATCGCTTCTGAAGAATCATCAAACGTGTACATTAATATGGTTCAAGACGTAGCTGGTCCCGATTGTGACGTGGTTGTTGATATGGAAGAATCATCCCGATTTTCACGTTGGAGTACGATCAGTCAAACAGCTTGTCCTTACTGCATGGAATGCTCTGATGCCTTCACTCTTAAGTGCATCGGGAATCAATCGTGGTTCAAACACTGGGAATTTCTTAAATGCAGTTACCATTTTCGAAAGGGTAAATGACGTTTTCGAAAAAGAAGATATGTCAAGACTCCACCGCCGAACATCCGCTCAAAAATAGAACTTCTGTCAGAGATAGAAAGATTGAGACTTCTGAAAGTCACTCAACTAGATGCAGTACTCGTTAATGCACAAATATCCAAAACATTTGGTTGGAGAAAGTGAACCATCTTTTGGGATTTGCGATATTAGAGAATAAATGTAATTCGCCACAATTTAGATGTTATGCACATAGAGAAAAATATGTTTGCCAATATATTCAACACGGTGATGAGTGTTAAAGGGAAGACCAAGGACACGTCCAAATCAAGGGAAGAGTTAAATGAGTATTGTAATCATTCGGAGATGGAACCAAACGGATCGGGAAAGTGCCCTAAAGCCTGTTACACACTTGATAAGCCGTCGAAAGCTGCATTGTGCGATTGGGTTAAGAACCTTTGATTTCCATATGGGTACACATCAAACTTGGGGTGTTGCGTCGACAAGAAGGAATTATATTTTATCGGGATGAAAAGTCATAATTGTCATATATTCATGCAAAGGTTGTTACCAATAGCCTTTCGTGAACTGCTTCCTTCAAATGTGTGGAAGGCTCTAACCGAATTGAGCTTATTTTCCAAGGACCTCACGTCAACAGTCGTTCACACCAAAGATATAAGTCGTCTAGAACGTGACATTCCATTAATATTGTGTCAACTAGAACTAAGCTTCCCTCCAAGTTTTTTTTTAACTCAATGGAGCATCTGCCCGTTCATCTAACGCATGAAGTGAGAATTGTTGGCCCAGTACAAGGGTATCTTCCCAAACTAAAGAACAGTATAAAAAATAAGGCGAGTGTTGAAGTGTCAATAGTAAATACACATCTGGTTGAAGAGGCATCAACTTTTAGTTCGTACTATTTTGAAGATCACGTGTTAACTAAAAGAACAAAATTTTCTAGAAATGACGACGGCCAGGTTGGTGTAGATGGCAGTAATGAAGTTCCCTCGGTCTTTAAAAAATATGGGAAGATATTAGGTACAAAAGGAAAAAGATTCCTAACCGAAGCAAAATGCAATGCCGCAAGAATATATATTTTTCTAAATTGCGAAGAGGTCCAAGAATATGTTGGGTACAAATACTCTTTTCAATTTCTACTTTAAATGTATATATTATGTACTAATACTTTTTTACTCGATTTTTAACAAATGATGTAGTATTTACGCGGAGAGAATTCAACGTCTCGAACCAAACATTACTGATGATGAGCTCAACGAAAAATTGAAAAATGAATTTTCCAATTGGTTCAAACATTAAATAAGATGTTTAATACCGAGATGCATATCATTTAATTACCGTATGTATTTATCTAGTATATTTCCTAAATTAAAATAATTCTTTAACGTCATAGGCTAGAGATCCTTCGAACAATGTGATCGACGTGAACATTAGAAGCCTAGCTGAGGTTCCATCACGATGTGTGAAAACGTATACTGGATGTAAGCTAAATGGTTATAGATTTCACACAATCGAGCACGGATCTAAAAAATCAAGATCGAGCAGTGGAGTATGAATTAAATGATCAAACTATGGGGCAGCCGAGTATGATTATTACTATCGTCTCAAAGAGATTGTGCATCTTGAATACACCAGGCGAATGGAGAAAAACACACTATTGTTCAATTGCAATTGGTTGGATCTAACTCCTACAGGCACAAAAGTTCATCCACGTTGTAAACTTATCGATATCAATTATAAGCTTAGGTTCAATCGATATGAACATTTTGTACTTGCTATCCAGACTGTACAAGTATACTATTATGTGTACCCAAGTTTAAAATGAGACAAGTTGGACTGGTGGGCAACATGTAAAATCAATGCGAGATTAAATGTTGAGTTTATCGAGCCGCTACTAGAGCAATCATTTCAAGAAGAATCTGTAGATACATGAAATCTAATTTAACTGGATGATGTCAATTTTCAGTTGCACGACCCCACCGATAATGACGTGGATGAACTTGGTGACAAGGTAGATGATGATACAAAAGAAGAGTTACTCACCGATCAAGATACAAATCAAGACACAAACGAAATGAGTTTGGTGATAATTTTAATAGTGAAAATGTTAGTTCAGATGGTTAGTTTGGTTGAAATATAAGTAAATTGTTCACATTGTAAAACGCTTTTATTTTAACTAATTTATTTATGTTTGGATTTATTAAAATGGTTGATACATACTAGTATTTTGTAAAATGCTCGTATTATATTTACTTTTACCAGATTCTTAGAGGTCGTGGATGCGGATCCAATGTAGGTCGATCAGATATGCAGTCAGCTAATCATTTATCTAAATTTGATGATGATTATGTGGGCCTTGGTACTGATCATTCAGCACCGACCCTAGATACCACCACACCGATACTGTCTGATGTGGGTACATCCCTACAGCACTTGGGTTTACCAGAGAGGTTATACCTTGTTTATATCGCCAGGATGATGTAAGTAAATTAATAATTATAAAATTATAATCATCGTTAATATTAAATTATATTTGTAACCACAAATATAATTACAGGTTGAAATCCATCTGTGCATAGACCTAATCTGACGTTTCGAGCTTCGGAGGTTGAAGTCCATCTGTGCATGTATTTTCTTAAAATATGCATTTTTATTGGCTTCAGAATTTCAGCAGCATCTCCCCTTAGTTCTCTAAGTACACATATGTTTCAGTTCACTCGAGAACAAAAGAAAGATGCATAAACCAAAATTTCAAATTCAACACAACACATATAACCATACTACACCCAAATTCTTGAACTGTCTGATTTGTAATTTTTTGTACACTTTTTTGTTACCTTTTTGTGTCGTATTCGCGTGTGTTTTGCTTGCATTTACGGGTTTTAGGAGTCGTTTTGGCCTATTTTGTTAGTTTTAGGATTTTATAGCTTTTGTGCGGTTTTTTAGTAGTTTTTCGTATATTTTTACTATTTTTTGTACTTTTTGCCGTAGGATGACCAAGTGGAGCCCGCGCACGTTTGGAGGCATCCCACACAACTCGGATTGGAATGGACAAGCAAGAGAACACATCATGAATGAGGAGCGACAACCGGCGGACGTTTAGAGCGGAAACGAGAAAACCGAGCCGGGAGCAGCCGTACCAGTCGATCGACTGGCCTTCAGTCGATCGACTGACAATCCATTCGATCGACTGGACCTCTCCAGATCGACTGCTTGGCATTAAGTTTGGAAATTTTGGGTGAAGCAGTCGATCGACTGCAACGCATGAATTTATGAGATTTTGACCCAGTTTGACGATTTTCCCCCTGCGCTTTTTGTATATATAGGACCAGCTCTCTCCAACCTTATCCAACTCTCCATGGTGGAATTTGGACTTGTTCCATTTCCTCCAAGCCTTTACTCTTTCCATTGCTCAAGAACCCTAGTTTGGTGTAGTTTTAGTTAGTTTAGTTAGTTAGTTTTTAATTAGTAGTTAGTTAGTTGTTCATAAGCAAGTGTTGGAGTGGGTGACACCTCCTTCATTTGTGGAGCTTGTTGTTTGAAGACTTGAAG
>BMAC01001690.1:26799-148116 GCA_014905375.1 Phtheirospermum japonicum
TTTGTTCGGCTTTAGCTTCGTGCTATCCTTGAGCTCATATAGAACTAGTGCCTCAACTAGCCTTGTCGTCGAACACTCTCTATAGGATTTTGTTTTATATTTTGGAGGCGTCAATTGCTCCATGTGCTTGATCGAAAACACTGTAAGTTGCTAGTAGCAACGAGTGGTCGGAGCCGTTCATTTCTCTTTGTATATATCTTGTATTTAAGTACCTTATTTCCTTGGGTACCAAAAAAGAAATTAAAAAGAAATAAAAGAAAGAAGAAAAAGAAAAAAAAATGATGATGAATAAACAAGGATAAGTTATAAATTCTTGTAGTTATTAAGTAATAAAATGTGCAACTCTTGTACGTTTCCTCTTTTTTCCTTTTTTAGATCTTGTTTTTTAAAGAGAGTTGTGGACAATTGGGGCTAGTAGGGAGCCGATTAATGGTTCGACCGTGGATAGACCTTAGCCGGGGCAAGGACGAGGGGACCGACTTGGAGGGTTACCTAGTACTTTTAGGTTTTGGGAGTCGATCTAAACTTTCTTTGTCAATATATCTTTGTCATCCTTTTAGCCGAGCTAACGAGCATTTTAGCATACAACGACTCAATTTAGATTTTTGTGCATTAGATTAGGATCACCCGGGGATAGTTTTGTAATTCTAGATTAGTATTGCGTGAGGAGAAGCAATCGTTCTAAGTGTGGGGTGGTTGATTTGTACTTTTTTGTACACTTTTTTGTTACCTTTTTGTGTCGCATTCGCGTGTGTTTTTCTTGCATTTACGGGTTTTAGAAATTGTTTTGGTCTATTTTGTTAGTTTTAGGGTTTTATAGCTTTTGTGCGGTTTTAGTAGTTTTTCGTATATTTTTACTCTTTCTCGTACTTTTGGCCGTAGGATGACCTAGCGGAGCCCGCGCACGTTTGGAGGCATCCCACTCGACTCGGATTGGAATGGACAAGCAAGAGAATACAGCGCGGAGGAGCGACAACCGGTGGACGTTTAGAGCGGAAATGAGAAAACTGAGCCGGGAGCAGCCGTACCAGTTGATCGACTGGCCTTCAGTAGATCGACTGACAATCCAGTCGATCGACTGGACCTCTCCAGATCGACGGCTTGGCAGTAGGTTTGTCGATTTTGGGCGAAGCAGTTGATCGACTGACCCTTAGTCGATCGACTGCAACGCAGGAATTTCTGAGATTTTGACCCGTTTTGACGAATTTGCCCCTGTATCTTTGTATATATAGGACCAGCTCTCTCCAACTTTATCCAACTCTCCTTTGTGGAATTTGGACTTGTTCAATTTCCTCCAAGCCTTTATCTTTCCATTGCTCAAGAACCCTAGTTTAGTGTAGTTTTAGTTAATTTAGTTAGTTGGTTTTTAATTAGTAGTTAGTTAGTTGTTCATAAGCAAGTGTTGGAGTGGGTGACACCTCCTTCATTTGTGGAGCTTGTTGTTTGAAGACTTGAAGCTTTTGTGTTTAATGCAATTGGTAGTTTTCTTTCCCTAACCTTCTTGTGTTGTTATTGTTGATTGTTGTTATTGAAGTTGTGTTGGTTTTGAGATTTAGTTTGTGTTGTTGTTCTTTGCATTTCGATTTCCCCTTTTCATTCCCTAGCTTGTTGTTCTCTTTTTCCTGCAAAACTCCATGGATGCTTTCAATTTCAAGCTTTTTACTTCTTTTAGATTGACAAGCTTTTGGACTTTGAAAGATGCATGAACTTTTCCTCTTTGGTAAATTTGTCTTGTCTCATATATAATACTTTTGACTTCTTTAAATTTCAAGCTTTTAGTTTCCCTCCATGTCTTCTCTTTCAATTGCAAGCCTTCTTAGTTTAGTAGACTTTTATTTATGCAATGCTATTAATTAGTTTTAATTAATGTCATTAAAAACTAATTACATTCAAGCAAGTTTTAGTTTATGTTTGATGCAACTCATTTAGAAATTACGGGTTTAGGGTTTAAGTTCGTTTATAACTATTAATCGGAATTTGTTGAGAATTGGGATTGACGACCCCAATACTTGATCGACATTCGAGATTGACAACCCCGAATCGTGGATTAAGTGCTCGGCAAAAACCGATTGATCGTGGAGACGAACCGAACACCCTAAACCCTCATTCTCTTCATTTTCATTTAAATCACTTTTAATTAAAGTATCCTTTTAAATTCAAGCTTTAGCATAAATATCAAAATCCACTCAATGATTAATGCTTTCCTAGTGTAGATTTAGTTTAATTGCGATTAACAAGAGAGTAACTAAAAACACTGACCGCCGATAATATCTATCCTCGAGAGACATGACCTGGGAAAGCTTACCGCTCTACAATCGACTCCGTACTATTGCGGAGACGATTTCTTAGAGTGCTAAGAAATCTTCGATCACTGTCACCACGACCTTCCCATGCATGTACAATATAAAATAAAATATTCGGCATGCATCACAATATATATAATTCTATTGTAATATGATAACATAAACTATGCCTAAATTCAATAAAATCGAAACTTACATTTCTAGTTAGATACAATTGTACTCTAATTTCCTAAATATTAACTAATTTACCCTTAAACTATGACCAAATTCAAAATTGGACCTTAACGATTCAATTAGATACGATCAAGTCCTAATTGTTTAAAAAATAAAATTACAAGCAGATTATAATTTTTTTCAAAAATTAATATTATTTTTTAATTAATTTGAAATGGGAAATTATTATTTTTTATTTATGAAAACAGATTTTTAAAACTAAAAAATAAAAAAAATAAAAAAAATAAAAAAAATCAAAAAATTTAATTTCTATTTTTACTTAATTTAAAAATGTTTTACACAATTAAAAAATTCAAAAAAAAATAAACATAAATTTTAAATATAAAATATAGAAAACTCAAAAAAATAAAAATAAAATACAACCATGAATTCTATCAAATCAAACCCTAAACTTAAAATCATTCACAATTGCATAAATCAAGCCTAAATTCCTAAATTGAACCCCCAATTAAATTTCTCAAAACCTAATTCCTAAAATCAAACCCTAAACCCTAAGTTAAAGCCTAATTCAACCACTCAATCGTAACTTAAAACCATAAATCATAAGTTGAATCAAACCCCAACTACTAAATTGTTGAATTACAAATCAAATTAAATCAAAATCCTAAATTAAAAAAACATTCAATTTGAATTAAAAGGCTAACATACCTTAATATATGACAGTGGCGGTGCTCCGGCGTGTGGCGGTGGCAGCGACTTCTCTTCTCCCTTTCCTTTCTCCGGCGTCCAATTCTTTTTTTTTGTTTTGTTGCTGGCGAATGAAACAGTCTGCAGCCTCCACTGCAGTTTTATTAAGTTTACTGATGGACACATTTCCATCGGTAATCCGCCCGATAAAACAAATTCGGCGTTGCCGATAGCAAATAAAATCTGATTATTTTTTTTAAAAAAAACTTGCCGACGGATATATGTCATCGACTTATAGGTCGGGCTTTAATGCAGCCAACATCCCGAGAACTTGCCGACGAAACTTTCTACCGAGGGGCTAATTTCGTCGGCAGTCTGTCGGCAATTAGGGTCGGCAAAAATGTTGTCGGTTAATGCCGAGATTTTACCGACTGGTTGCTTCCCGTCGGTTCTCCGTCGCCTTTTTTGAGTTTCTTGGTAGTGCAAGATTCTTTTGGATCTTTTTTTGATGGTCAACTTAGCAGATGTGGTTTGATGATGGTCAATGTCACACACATTTTCTGTAATGTGGCCAATATAATGGACCAAAATGAATTTCTATCTCTGGTTTTTTTTCTTCAATTAATGTTTAAAAAAAAGATAAGAAAGTATTGAATCATGCCACGTCAGCAAAAAAACCCGATTTGGATAATTTTATACCTTTTTTTTTTGATAATTTTATCAACTTAGTGTAAGTATTTTGATACTAAACAATATCATGGTTCTTTTTTGGAAAGTGGACAATATAATGGATTAAAAAAGTAATTTTTCCGTGTAAGGTTAGAATGGGTGTTCGTGCTTGTTGAATATAACATACTTTTTGTAGAAATAAACAGTGCATAATGTATTTTTTTACACACAATTACATAATAGTAATAAATAATTAAACAACTCAAAAATATAGACTTTTACGAGAAAAGAATCCATATTTTCTTTGAATTTCGTTCATTGAAATATAGTATTTGCTCATGCAGTAGACTAGTTGAATCAAAGACTCCTTCCTAAGATAACCTTTTATCACCTATCTCAACTACTTGTTCATCGATCTCTCATAGTCTTGTTGAACTCCCTCCAATTTCTCAACGATGACCTCCCATCACCTAAAGTAGTAGCATCTCGGACTCTCTTTAAACTCCAAATCCAACCTTCTGTTGGGTTTCGAACAGTGTCTCTCCTTGGCCTGATTAAACTCGTTGAAAAATACTAGGCGGAAAAAATACAATACAACTAAATATAAGGGGCACGAATTCTGCCAATGTTTTTCTTTCTTAAAGATCCTCAAATATATATTTTAAACTTGAATGGTTGACTTGAGCTTTTTTTGTATTTGTTTGTGTGATTGTTAGCAAAGTTCTCATTCCTAACTTTCGTTCTTTATTGTATATCTTGCAAATTTGATACTTCAATTATTATCAATAAACATCCTTCAAGATGAAATGCATAATCAAATCAAAAGGCACAATTCCAATAAATCAGGTGTTAGTACAATCGATATATATATATATATATATATATATATATATATATATATATATATATATATATATCAATTTGTTGATATAATGCATCAGAACACAATTAACAACTTTACTTATGATCAATCATGTCAATCTTCATATATACAATCAATCTTCATTCTTATTTGAAATTTGATAATCAATTATTACCAATAAACATCTTTTAACCTACCAAAAGAATATAACTTAAGAAATACAATTCCAACAAATTAGGTTGTTGGTCCAAAGAAATCATATAAGGAAAGTAAATTGTCAGTGTGCTGGTATAATGCATCACGACACAATTAATAGATTGCTTATGATCAATTATGTTAATCTTCATATATTAATATGTGTATTAGTAGAGAAATGTATCAGAAAATGCTAAAATGTGCTTGTTAGGTTATTGATTTTTCGGGGGGATCCTTTTAAAGTTGAATTTCTATAAAAATCAAGTATGAACGGAAAGTTCAATTTTTAGTGCAATTTATTTATGTGTTTGGAGGTGATTGTACCACTTTATAGTACATCCTATTAAAAGCATCTACAATGCTATACTTTTGACATGATAAAAACTAGCCACATCAGCAATTTAGAAAGTGTATAAATAAATCATTCTCCAATTCATAATGTCGTGGGTAATGTTATAGTGACGTGGAAAAAAAAACTTCAATAGTGTCGAGCCCTTTGTTTGATATCTGAAACCATGTTAAACAGTCTGACACAACATAATCTACATAATTCGTGAGCGCACGCATCTCAAAAATACTGAGAAAAAAATTTGCGATAACTTTTTGGGGGAAAATAATTTATCTCCTAATTTCTAGTTATCTATGAATTCAGTTTTATTTTGTTATTAAATAAAATAAATTCCACATGTACAAAATTAAGTACGTTGACATTATGCATTTGAGAAATATTTTAGGATCAAAATTTGGGCCTTTTAATACTAATCTATGTGGATAAACATTGTATTTTCTTGAGTGACATCTGTTAAGAATTATTTACTTTCAAAAGCGTAGCATTGGAGATGCTCTGAATCTAGTACGTTAACATTGTCTTTTAGCGTCTTTGTTTCTTGTCTTAATATTAAAAGAGAACGATATAATTTTACGATTCTTTGATTTTTGTCGCATTCCCATGTATATTCTCTTGTAAGACTAACTCCAACATACTGTCTATCACACTTCCTAAATCTCACTCCCTAAAATAATTATCTCTATTATCTCAGACTCTCTATCCCATATCAGACTCTCTACTTATGTCAGCTCCCTACTTTAGGAACTCCCTATTCTAATTTTATTCCAACAGACTCCCTATTAATAAACTCTTTATCATACATTTATAGGGAGCCAATTTAAAAAATAATGATAATAATAATAATAGGAAGCCATGTTTGGCTCCCTACATTTAGGGACCTTAAAAAAAATGTAGGGAGCTCCTAAATTTGAGGAGTTCCTATAAGGAGGCTGTTGGAACAAATATCATTAATTTGACTCCTTAAATTAGCTAAAGAGCCAATATAAAGAGTCTCTTGGAGATAGTCTAATAACTCATTTTCCGTGTTCTCAATTTGCATTACAAAATTATATGTAACTTGGTCCCAAATATCTTACTCATGTATATTCACTAATTTATTTTTATTAAATAGTAGTATTATTTTACACAAGTTCATTTTGACGTCTCATTCATGATTTGTTTTACCTCCGTTATATTGGAGGTTAAAAAAGGAATAAAAGTATTTTAATCCTGAACTTTTGGTGTTTTGCATTTTCACAAGATAAAAAAAATCAAAATGTGGCATGTAATGTACGTGATATGCCAATTTAACGATTTGACCACCGTCGACCACCGGGGGTTGGAACTAATAAAACTCGTGTAGTTGATGTTATTTACCCCTAAAAAAATATTTGAGAAATAAATCACATTGAACCAAACATATAGATTTAGTAGTATCAAGTAAATCTGTTCTTCATTCATCCCATCTAGAGAAACCAAAACCCACTAAATATTTAACTTTCATGTGCCAAAACAAGATTCGATCTTGTAACTCCATCTCCAATGAACGAAGAAATCGTCAAAATATTCACCCACTAAACGCGCATTACCAGCCAAAACACAGTCTAATTAAAATGATTATTATTTATTTTTTTACACCACTTGGTCAGTCAACTCGAAACATATTTGCAAAGCCAAGTCAACTTCCATAATACAGCAGATGCATGACAAATTCAACTCCCTCCTTGCCAAGAATCTCATAAGCTGGCACCCCAACTTGCTCAAGTCCTTTGACAAAAAACTTAAGCATAATTACAAAATTACCCCTGAGGTTCACTCTATTTATAAAAAACCCAACAAATTATTTATAAAATTATAAATACCTCTTAAATGAAAACTGGATGTTTTTACCTTCTACAATTAAGCTAAACTTTAGGGCAATTTTTTGCAATTAACCCCAAAATTTAATATATATCTGATTTTGATCCCATTAAGACACATTCAAACTTGAACCTTCATTCATCACAAAAAATTAAGGATGGAGTTCAAGCATTTCAGCCACCATCACAGCCTCGTCCTTCACCAACCGCCTCAAGGATCTCACGAACTCCATTGCTCCGGCTGCAAATCTCGCGCCTCGGGCGATGTCTACGCCTGCTGGCAATGCAACTACTTTCTCCACGGGCAATGTTTCTCCGCGGCCCGCTCCCTCAGACACCCGTCCCATCCTCTCCATCCCTTAACCCTAGTCCCTTTTCCTACTTATCCCTCCGGCTCCTTTATCTGCAATACTTGCAACATAGCCGGAGATGCTTTTTCCTATAGTTGTTCAGCTTGTGAATTCGATATCCATGTCCATTGCACTCATTTAAATGCCTCTAATCCACTTGTACCGGTCGCTAATCCTAGTTTTAACAATCCCATCTATCCTCCTCCAATCCAAACAAGCCCTTATCCAACTTATCCTCCCCCACCTCATCAAAATCATGACACACAGAATTATCCTCCTCCTCCTCAACCTCAAATCACAACCTATCCCCCTAATCCAAACAACCCTTATCCCAATTATACACCTACTAACACACCACCACCAAATGAAGCTCAAAACTATAGTAGTGCATTTCATCTAACACCTGGTGTGCATCAAAATCCTGTTCTCCCCCAAAATAATCCCCCGATCGCCAACCCGCCACCGCCACCGCCACCCCAGCCTAATGCAACCGAGCCGACTTATAGCACAGTAGTCAACACCACCCCAACCACCCCTCAGCCAAAACCACCCTTGAATAATATGATAAAACATTTCAGCCATCCCCACGCGTTAAAGCCCATGGAGATCGAGAAAAAGAACGTGAAGGTCTGCTCGGCCTGCGAGTTTGAGCTATCGGGCTCGGCCTACTGCTGCACGGAGGCCCACTGCACTTTCAACCTCCACAAGGCCTGCTACGACTCGCCACGCGAGATCCGCCACAAGTCTCACCTCCAGCACCCGCTCACGCTGCTGGCCCAACCGCCGTACAGCGACGGGTTCACTTGCAACGCGTGCTTGAAAGATGGGAAGGCCTTTGTGTACACATGCGCCACGTGCTCGTACGATCTCCACATAGACTGTGTACAGTGGCCTGATAAAGTAACACGGACGGATCACAGTCACCCGCTGACGCTCTACCACTCGTCGCCGGCGGCGGAGACGAGCCAGGACGTGACGTTTATGTGCGATGTGTGTAAGAACCCGGTTCATGACATGGCGTGGGTTTATTATTGTCGCGAGTGCGATTTTGGGACGCATTTGGAGTGTGTGACATCTGGGATTAAGCCGCAGAATAATGGTGGTGGTGGTGAGAAAAGTCAAGAGGAGTTGCTTAGGGAAACTGAACTTAAGTTTGCTGTGCTTCAGCTTTTGCTTGAAGCTCAAGGCCGAAAAGCCGCAGTGGACCTTATTTGATGCCTTTATTTTTATTATTATTATTAATGGAGCCGGGAAATAATTAATTTGTTTTCTTTTGTGTGTGCGTTTTTCTATAAATCGATGTTGAGTTTGATTGTTTTTTAAATTGATTGTATTCATGTGCTTTGAGCTTCTGAGTATGTTGCATGTGAATTAAAAGAAAATTTGTGTTAAACCAAATTCATTCCAATTATTACCAAGTCTTTAACATTTATTAAATTCATCAATCAAATGATATTATTTTGAGCTTTAAGATAAAAACTAAATATAAGCTACATGATTAAATTTGAATATGGTTCAAGGATAAATTATATGTTATGTACGACTTTAACTCAAATAGAATAAAAGACCCATTGTTGGAACATGACCAATATATATCCTATTGAGAGTGAACAATATATACATCAAAGTTGTTGGGAATTCGGTTATTTAAAAAGTTATTTTTGGTAACTTTGATCCAATATTCCAAATATGAAATGTTCGTTATTTCCTGAAACGAGTTTTACATTCTCAATCTACTCTGCGAGTAGATGAACGTAGCATATTCTCTTTTACAAATCCATGTAGGGATGAGTAAGTAATCAATATTCAAAGTTGGAGATATAAGAAGTGAATTTGGAAGTTGAAGAGGTAGTGAGACTTCTATTTGAGAAATGGAAAGTTCCACATAGGAAGGAGTCCTATTTCTAGATAGCTTTATTAAATGAAGTGAGATGGACATTGGTTACAAGTTGAGTAGGGATGGGAGTTCCTATAAGTGCGCCACCACCCGCCCGCCCGCCCGGCTCAGCTCGGGCTCGGTTTTTTTCGCGCCACGTGGTTTGTGGTTCGTGTTCCAGTCTTTCTTGTGGAGAAAGATTAGGAGTCTAACTTGTATCAGGAATCCTAATTCCTACGATTTACTTCCTTGTTTAAGGATTATCCCTCAATTATAAATACCACCACGTTTGCAATGTAAATATATTCATACGAAAATCATCAGCATCTCATAATATCCCTACCTGTCTCACGCATCATATAGTTTGCAATTAGGTTTTCCTCGATTGTCTGCCCAGTTCTCGTTCGTCAGGTTGACTGGATCGTCTACTCCGTCGAGCTCCATTTGTAGTTTTATATTGGGAGATTCGTTTCCATAAAACCGTGAGAACTGAGTATGGGGTGATAAGAAGTTTAAGGAAAGAGTTCGCTCGTCTTGACATCTTTCATGTTTTTATTTGTTCTTTGCTATTTTTGTTCTTTGTTAGTATGGTTATTACCCACCTGTTATCCCAATTTTACTACTATATCCCTTATAGCTTAAAATTCTTGTTCTGTAATATGAACTAATGGATACCACATCTGCACTGAACAATACGACGCTGTCTGCATCAACCAACGCGACTGCACCTCCTATGACGAGTTCCACCGTACCTACTAAGATGAACGCCTCCATGCCATCAATTGGTTCTGGTTTAGTTTTTTCTAAACCTTTCACTGGCACACCCAATATGTCCGCTTCACATACCTTTGGATCTAGTTCATGTTCTTTCCCTTTGCCTCTGCGATACCTGCCTCTTTGCTACTTATGATGAACGTCCTGAGAAGTTTAATGGCAGTAATTGTATAACTTGTCAATAAAATATGGCCTTTTACTTAACGACTTTAAATCTATCTCGGTACTTGGCCGTGGATGCACCTGTTGTGAGTTCTAACGATACGAGTTTCGATCGTAGAGTCACCCTTGATGCGTGGTCACGAGGGGACTATCTCTGCAGGAATTATATTCTTAATGGATTAGACAATGCGTTGTATGGGGTGTATAGTTCGATCAAAATTACTGCTAAGGAACTCTGGTTGTCCTTGGAAAATAAGTACAAGATCTATGACACCGACACTAAGAAGTTTATTGTCGGGCGGTTTTTGGAGTTTGTCATGGTGGACTCTAAGACTGTGACGAGCTAACTCCAAGAGTTGAAAATGATATTGCACATCATGCAGTCTGAAGGCATGGAAGTTTGTAAAAACTTCCAAGTGGCTGCTATTGTTGAAAAGCTACCACCAAGTTGGAGAGACTTCACGAAGAACAATCTGAAGTATAAGCGCAAGCAAATGACCTTGGAGAATTTGATTATCAAATTATGTGTTGAGGAAGGCAATCGATAATCCACTGCGAAGTATGGAAAGACCTCAATGATGGAGATAAAGGCTCACTTGGCTGAGGCTGATTCTGGAAAGAAACGAAAGCACTAAGGCCCTGGCAAAGGCAAAACTAATAAGAAGAAACCCAAGAGATTTGAAGGGAATTGTCATAACTGTGTCAAGCTTGGACATATAAAGAAGGATTGCCGAAAGCCGTGTAAAGAGAGCCAGAATGTTGCTAACGTTGTTACTGAAGGTATGTCTGATTTTGATCTTTGTGCGGTGGTGATGGAAGCTAATCTCGTAGATAATCCAAGAGATTGGTGTATTGATACTGGGGCTACTTG
Organism: Phtheirospermum japonicum; assembly: GCA_014905375.1. Classification (NCBI taxonomy): domain Eukaryota; kingdom Viridiplantae; phylum Streptophyta; class Magnoliopsida; order Lamiales; family Orobanchaceae; genus Phtheirospermum; species Phtheirospermum japonicum. The sequence goes on from BMAC01001690.1 coordinate 37,910, forward strand.
TCATGTATTCTCTGATTGAAATATATTTTTCGATTATACCCATGTTACTGAAAGAATTCTCCACATGGGTAATTCATTTACTGATGAAGTTGGAAAGGTGCTACTGAAGATGACGTTTGGTCTAGAGCTGACTTTGAATGAAGTGCTGCATGTTTCGGATATTAGGAAAAATTCTTGTCTCTAGGTCCCTACTTGTCCAACATGGGTTTAAACTAGTATTTGAGTATAGTCAGTTTATGCTTACTAAGAGTGAAAAGTTCCTTTCTAAAGGTCACCTTGAGAAGGGACGATTTTAATTGAATGTAATGACCAAACACCCAGTTATTAATATTAAAGTTATTGCTCATTCGTATATTGTTGAGTCATGTGATTTGTGGCATGTTAGACTTGAACACGTTAACATGAAGTCAATAATGAAATTGGTAAATGTGAATTTGCTAAGTAATGTGAAGTTCGACTCAAAACATAAGTGTGAGATTTGTGTCGAATCAAAAATGGCAAGAGCATCTTTCCATTTGGTGGAAAGAAGTTCCGCTCCTCTAGAGTTAATCTACACTGATATTTGTGATATGAAACTTGTGCAAACTATTGGAGGTAAAAAGTACTTTATTACTTTCATTGATGACTGCACAAGATATGACCATTTTTATTTACTAAAAGGCAAAGATGAATCAATTGATATGTTCAAAACTTTTAAGAGTGAAGTTGAAAATCAATTGAAAACTAGAATTAAGGAAATTCAGAGTGATCGAGGAGGAGAGTATGTTCCACCGTTCCAAGAGTTGTGTGCTAAATATGGCATAGTTCATCCAACAATGGCTTCATACTCGCCTCAATCGAGTGGCGTTGCCGAACGTAAGAATTGAACCCTAAAAGAAATGGTGAATGTTTTGTTAATTAGTTCAGGGTTACACCTGAATATGTGGGGGAAGGAAACTCTTTCCTCTAACCATACTTTAAATAGGTTACCTCACACAAGAAGGGTGAAGACTCCATATGAGTTATGGAAAGGTAAATCTCATTCTTAATGTGACCTCAAAGTGTGGGGGTGCTTGGCTAAGGTAAGAGTACCGGAGCCAAAGCAAGTGAAGATAAAACATAAAACTGTTGACTGTATCTTCATTGGATATGTACATAATAATGCTGAGTATAGGTTCCTAGTACACAAGTCTGACATACTTGATGTGACTGAAGGATCAACCATTGAGTCATGGAATGCAGTATTCTTTGAGAACATATATAATTGCAAAGAAAATAACGATGATTCTAATAAGAGATCTCGTGATGCTGAAGATAAAGAAACTCCTCTTCAAGATGCATTACAAGAAGGTGATGGTGATGAACCAAGGTGGAGTAAGAGGGCTAGGACTCCGAAAACGTATGGTCCAGAATTCATGATCTATATGTTAGATAATGAACCTTGCACTATTCAAGAAGCTTTGTCTAGTCCTGATGCTCCTATGTGGAAGAAAGCCATCAATGCTGAGATTGATTCTATCATGCAGAATCATACATGGGAATTGGCTGATCTTCCTCATGTAAATAAACCTCTAGAATGAAAATGGGTCCTAAGGAGGAGATATAAATCTGATAGCTCGATTGATAAGTATAAAGCTAGGCGGGTGACCAAAGATTTTAAACAAAGAGAAGGATATGACTTCTTTGATACGTATTCACCTTTAACTGAATTATGTCTATTAGGGTGATTTTGGTGATTGCTGCATTGCACAATCTTGAAATTCATCAAATGGATATAAAACAACATTCTTGAATGGTGAGTTAGATGAAGATATATATATATGGAACAACCTAAAGGGTTTTTGGTTCCTGGTCAAGAGAATAAGGTGTGTAGACTTGTTAAATCGATGGATGGGTTGAAACAAACACCAAAGCAATGGCATCTCAAGTTTGACACTTTGATGATGTCGAATGACTTTTGTATTAATGAATGTGAATGTGTATATGTAAAGAACACACCTAACTCTTTTGTCATTGTTTGTCTTTACGTTGATGGCATGTTAATTTTAAGTGACTCTCGTGATGTGATCACAAGTACAAAGAACATGTTGAAAGACAATTTTGATATAAAGGGTTAACCAATGTGGTTCTTGGGATCAAGATCATAAGTAACTCAAACTACATAGTTCTTTTTCAGTCTCACTATGTCGAAAACATACTGAAGAGATTTAATGCGTTTAATGGTGAAATGGACAAAACTCCATTTGACGATAACCTTCATTTAGTGAAGCACATGTGACTTAGTGACTCAGTTGGAATATGATAGGATCATTGAGAGTCTCATGTACCTTTATAATTGTACTAAATCGGATCTAGCTTATTCGGTGAATAAACTAAGTAGGTTCACGAGTAATCCAAATAGTGATCACTGGAAAGGGTTAACTAGAGTATTACGATACTTGAAATCCACACTAAGTTATGGGCTGCATTATACGAGATATCCACAAGTACTAGAGGGGTACTGTGATACTAAGTGGATATCGAATTCTAATGCTTCACACTCCACAAGTGGGTATGTCTTTACCATCGATGGGGGTGCTGTGTCTTAGAGGTCCACAAAGAAAACATGCATAGCTCGTTCCACCATGGAATCAGAGTTCATAGCTATGGATAAATCTTATGAAGAAGCTGAGTGATTTCGTAACTTTCTCGAAGATATTCCATGTTGGAGAAAGCCGGTATCACTAATTACGATACATTTGTGATAATCAAGCTGCTATCGCAAGGGCTTATAGTGAAATGTATAAAGGTAAATCGTGACATATTCGTCGGAGGCATAATACCGTTAGAGAATTGATCTCAAGAGGTATTTCGTTGATTATGTGAAATCAAAGGAAAATTTAGAGGATACGTTTATAAAGAGTATAAACCGAGATTAATTATATACATTGCTAGAGGGGATGTGAGTAAAATCCACAACTAAAGAACGGTCTTTAGTGGATACCCAACCATGATGACTGGAGATCCCAAGAATTTGGTTCGAAGGGACAACCAAGCTTTAGACTGTTCAGTACTAAACACTTGGTACCTAGCCATGAGCTAACCCATCACTAGAGATCATATACAAGTGTTATACATGCCGAAAGTGGTGAGGGTAAGTTTTAGACTTTTAGTGACGATCAATACCTATTAAGGAATAGTATAGAAGGATACTTATGATAGACAAGGTCACATATTTAAGTGCAGAAGTGTCCGCCTCGACCGAAGCACTTAAGAATCTCAAGGGTATTCCAAGGCCAAAATGGACACAACTTAAGAACTTGAGAAGTGGTGTGAACGTTGTTATGTGAGTATCATTGTCTTGGTATGCTAGTAAGTGGAATAGCTCAATGCCACTGTCAACTAGGCCGCGGATTTATCCAATGGTACTTCACTACGGAGGGTGCCAAGCTAAAAGCTACCTGGCCAGATGTAATAACGTTTTAGTAGAAACTGAGCAAATGAGTCACATGTATCATACATTATTTTGCACTCATGTGGGGGATTATTGAGGATTTGGGTATTTAGAAAGTTGTTTTTGGTAACTTTGATCCAATACTCCAAATATGGAATGTTCGTTATTTACGGAAACGAACTTCACATTCTTAATCTTCGCTGCGAGTAGATGAACGTAGTATATTCACTTTCACAAATTCATGTTAGGATGAGTGAGTAATCAATATTCAAAGTTGGACATTTGAGAAGTGAATTTGGAAATTGAACAGGTAGTGAGATTTCCATTTGAGAAATGAAAAATCCCACATAGGAAGGAGTCTAGATTCTAGATAGCTTTATTAAGTGAAGTGAGATGGGCATTGGTTAAAAGTTGAGTAGGGATGAGAGTCCCCACACACGCGCCACCACCCGCCTGGCCGGCCGGCTCGGCTCGGCTCGCGTCTCTCATTTTTTGCGGCACGTGGTTCGTCTTTGCTGGATTTGGGCTTATATTTTGGACCTTTTTCAGAACCTTCCAATTTTTCTTGGAGATAAAGATTAGGAGTTTAAGTTGTAATAGGAATTCTAATTCCTGCGATTTATTTCCTTGTTTAAGGATTATCTCTCACCTATAAATATCACCCCTTTTACAATGGAAATATATTCATACGAAAATCATCAACATCAAAACATCTCATAATATCCCTACCTGTCTCACACATCATATAGTTTGCAATTAGGATTTTGCTCGGTTGTCTGCCGAGTTCTCGTTCGACAGGGTGGCTGAATTGTCTGCTCCTTCTAGATCTGTTGTAGTTGTATCTTGAGAGATTCATTGTCATAGATCCGTGAGCTATGAGTACGGGCAATAAGAATTTTAAAGAAAAAGTTCGCTCGTCTCGACATCTTTCTTATTACTATTTGTTCTTTGTTGTTTTCTGTTCTCTATTAGTTTGATTATTTCCCCGCTGTTATCCGAGTTTTACTACTATATTCCCTATATAAGCAATAAAGCCCATTGAGATATTGGTCATTTTTTCTTTTCTAATATTTTTTTTTTTTGAAAAAGTGAAACTTAGGGGAATATATTTGCTAGCATCCTTTAATTACAAGATTAAAATCACAATTTTGGCTAAGAGGGTGTCATTATTATCATCGCATTATTTATTTATTTTGCTAATTATTTTTAGATTTATAGCCCAATACTCAAGTTGACTTTAGGAAAGAATAGAGAAAATTTACCGAGTTTGTATGTAGCAAATGTGTAATTACAGACTGGCCAATTGGCCATACATAAATTGGAAATTTGAATGGATCGATAACAAAGAGAATCGATTCTCGATGCCTAACATGCAGGCTTCAAACAAATGGTATGGAAAAAAGTATAATTTATTTAAGTCAATGTTTGAGAATCTGCTTGTAAACTTCTTTTGATTTTCTTTTTTGCATTAAAATAAAGTTCACTTAGTTTAAAGATCATACAACTGATTACAGTATTCAAATACCTACATTCACATCAAATAATTTGGAAAACTTATAAGCTCAACACTAGATTTATGCTTAAAGCTAAGCTGCTCAAAATTACTCGTAGGTCAGAGAGGCTTTATTCAATGAATTTAAATTTTAAAGTATGATACGAAGCACAAGTTTCGGACCAGATCAATGCTTGATCAAAATAACTTCAACATTTTACACCATATGAAGCCATCGGTGGGAAAATTGTTTTTTTATTTAAATTCATTATATTGTTCACTTTACAAAAAAAAAAATAAAAAATCATGATATTGTCCAGTATCAAAACTCATACACTAAATTGGTAAATTTATCAAAAATATTACAAAACCACCCCGATCGAGTTTTTTTTGTTGACGTTGCGTGATTCAATAATTTTTTTTCATTTTTCATTATTTTAAACATTAATTAAACAAAAAAAACTGAGAAAGAAATCAATCTTGATCCATTATATTGGCCACATTCCAGAAAAAGTACGCGACATTGACCATCATCAAACCACATCTGCTAAGTTAGTCAATTCATCAAAAATGGTCCAAAAAAGGCTTGGTCGAGATTTTTGCTGATGTGGCGTGGTGCTATATTTTGTTATCATTTTTTCTATAATTATAAACATTACAAATATGTTTTTCTCTCCCTTTTATTTTCTCTTTTTCTTTTATAAATCTGAGATAAATATAAAAATATAAAATAAATATTAAGAAATTATAAAATAATTAAAGAAATTTATACTAGAAAATGATTATCAATAAAAAGAATTAGCTAATACATAAAACCACAAAATATATTATAAGAAATTATAAAATATATATATATAATTTTATATGAATAAAATTAGATTTATCTTTATAATTATATATATATTCTAAATAATTTTTTAAAATTCAATTTGTATTTTTATATTTATTTCTAGTTTTATTAGTTTTTATTAAATAATATCTTACTAAAAATAAAAAAATATAAAATCTTTTATATTTATTTTATAACTTCGTAAGATCTACTTTATAATTTTTGTTTATCACTGATTTTTTTAAAATTTTTATTTAATAAAATATATTAATTTGATTTAAATAAAAAGAATGAAGTGCAAATAGGATTTTGTAGTCAATTTAATTTTTAAAATTTAATATATTTTGTAGTCAATTTAATTCTTATTTGTCAATTTAACTAATACTTATATTGTATATCAGCAGTGCTTTTATTATACAATCACAGTATTTTATTGATATTTTAGTTATATACACCAGCAGTGTTTTTATTATACAATCCTAATGATGTTAATCAATAAAAAAATACACAAAAAATCTGATCCATCCATTTAATTAGATCTAAGGCCAAAAATTGACCCTATATTCACATATAAAGACATGGTTCTCATTCGAATCTAATCATTCGAGCCTAATTTAACTTAATTTATTATTTTTTCCTTTATTATATCTCACCTAATTTAATATTTTCCTAATATTATATTTTGCCTAATTCAATATTATTCTTTTATTAAATGTTACCTAATTTAATATTCTCTTTAATATATTTTGCCCAATTTATATCTTACTTTTATTCTTCTATTATAAGAATATAATAAATTATATCTAATTAGAAAAAACCTATATAAGTTCAATTTATCTTTATTTACAATAAAAGTCGAAATAACTTTATTACAATTTTAAATATTTATTTAAGAAAATACGAGTTATATAAAATTATAACAAAAGGGAAATAAATATAAAAAATATAAATATAATTTTTTTTTATTTTTAATATAATGAATTGAAAACAACATTAAAAATATATATGAAAAACTATTGTTACGCCAAAAGAAAAAAAAAAGTGAAACAAAAAAAAAAGATAAAATAATAATAATAATAAATTATTACGACTAGGAAAATAAATATTAAAAAAAAGATAAAATAATAATAATAATAAATTATTACGACTAGAAAAATAAATATTAAATTATTCTAAATTTCTTTATATAATTCCTATATAACGCATTGATACACATATTATATATTCATACAAACAAATTAGTATTATACGTAGAAAAAAAGAAGAAAATAATAATAAAATAATATTACATATACTGTTCAAATAGAATTATTAGTGTCCTATAAATCACATATTCACACGCCGCGTGTTGTATGTTTTATATTTTTTTCAAAATCAAGTTTCTACGGGTTTTCCCGTCAAGTTTAGGGTATTTTGATATACTTTACAACTAATTTCGTGACTCACGCTAAAAAAACTTGAAAATTCTCTATTGTGAAAGTCAGTGTTACTGTAATTAGAACAAATAATGTTCTTGGTATAATTTACAACCGATTTCGTGACTCACGATAAAAATTTTGAATTGTAAAAATCAGTCTACTATAATTAAAACAAGTAATGTTCTGATTTGTGTGTAAGAATTATTTATTGTGAAAACAGAAAAAATAATATTAGGTTTTGTATGTACCATTCAAATTTTATTCTTTTGGTATTTTTAATGAATATTACGCATTTTTAAATCTCGCATAATATGCGGGTGTTAAACTAGTATATGTATATATATATATATATGTATGTATATATATATGTATGTATGTATATATATATATGTATGTATGTATGTATGTATGTATGTATGTATGTACTCCCTCCGGTTCATATTAAGTGTCGTTTTAGAAGTTGAATTTTGTTTCAAATTAATTGTCGTTTTAGAACTTTTTACCCATTTTTTTACAACTTTATCCCTACTAATTTAAAGAAACAAAATAAATTTATGGTAATAAGATAATTATTAGTAAAAAGGCAAGAGATTTTAATTAGGAATATTATTAATTGATTAAGGGTATATTAATCAAATTTACATGCTCCTTAATTCTAGACATAAATCCTAAAATGACATTTAATAAAAAACGGAGGGAGTATATATTATAGGATTAGATTCAAATGAAAACCATTGCCTTATATGTGAACTTAAGGCTAATTTTGAGCTTTAGATCAAATTAAATTGATGGATAAGTTTTTTGTATTTTCTCTTATTTGATTAAAAATTTAGGATTATATAATAAAAACACTGCTAGTGTGTGTAACTGATAAATTATAAAAGCACTGAGATTACATAATAAAAGTACTAAAGGTATATAATAAAAGTACCAATTCACAGATTCGAAAATAAGACAGAGTTCTCACTGGAACCCAACCCTATATATATATATATATATATATATATATATATATATATATATATATATATATATATATAAGTTATAAAACGAAATGTAGAAAAGAAAAATACATAAGAAAGCAATAGAATTATGGTTATCTTCATCAAAATCCCCCTTTATATTGGTATCAAATACATGTTTACATAATAAATAAATACCTAAATTGTCTTTCATCAGTTACTTGTTGACGAAGACACGTTAACTTTGTTTTTCCTTCAACAGTCCCCCTTGTGCCAAGTCAAGGGGTGAAATGGTGTTTCATCATTGCCTATTTAAAACCTTGCCAAGTAACAAAACCTAATGGAAAAATAAAACTTTCGAAGGATAAAAAGTACAACACACCTATGTTGAAACTCCCCTTGAAATCTACACCTCTCTTTAATCTATCAAGAGAACTTTGAAAGTGATATATACATCTATCATGCGAGGTCTGAAAGTCTCAACTTCCTCAATTTACTTGACTTTTGTGAAAGTCCATAATTGTTGGTTGTAAAAAAATTGTGGTGATATGCTTCATATTATCACCTTTCATGTAGCTTACTTTCATTTGTTCCTTGCAACTTATATTACCTTCATAACTACAAGTGAGTGTTTAAGTGATATAGTTAAACCACTACTCTCAAAGATATGTATGATTATAATATTTACCATAGAAACTCACGAACAACTACATGTGTGATAATAATTTCTTTACATGTATTGAATGGGTAACCAACACCAACAATACTACTTGGTGTTTCAGAGTAGGAAGTAATCTCAATATTTTTTAAGGGTTACAAGACCATCTGCAGTCCCAATTATTTATGAAAAACTAAACACACGTTAATGAATTCTTTTAGGTATCAAATTACGTTTGGATTTAATTCCAATGACATTGAGCTTTATTGAGTTCAATCACGATAACAATTTTTAAAAAGTAATATTTGGTCAAGTGTATTAATAATGGTATAATAATGCGCTACATAGGTAGAATTTCAACTCCCACTAGTTCTTCGTTATTCCACTAACAAAATTGATCTTATATCTTAACTTTGATCAATAATATTAGTGCTAACATATTGCACTTATCCAATTAATTGCAAAATCACTTTTGGATTTATGCAAACTATAGAATTTAGCATTCCAAACACTCGGGTTTTAGTTTAAAGCCTTGAGAAGTCCGAGTTTTTTCGTGATTCATTATCTCAAATTAAAAACTCAAGTAGCTATCAGTTTCTCTTAATTCATTAAGAGTGCATATTATGTTCATATCATTGACATATATAGCTAGAATTGCGAATTCAAAACTTATTTTCTTTATAGTACGCAAGGGCATAGATTATCTTTTCCCGATCAAGTAGTCACTTAGACGGTTATACCACATTCACTTGGATTGTTATAATCTATAAAGTGAGAGTTTCAACTTAATTGTAAATACACCACTTGCCTTGTCAATAAAAGACCAGCAAGCACTTTTGTATATATCTAGAAATCATGATCCCCATAGATATTTGATGTAACCACATTTATAAGCTGCATTATCAATTCCTTTGAGACATAACATCAATTATGGGAGAGTACATATCCCCATAGTCAATTTTAGGGTGTTGTGAGAAACTTTGTGCTTCAAGTATAGTCTTGAATCTCATAGATTTATTCTCATTATGCTTTCTGAAAAAAAAAAACTTTATTTATGTCCTAAACCCTTTACACTTGGTGAGGCTCGTACTACTAGACTAAATACCTGTCTTGTTGTCAGGGAATTTAGTTCTACCTGGATTGATTCTTCACATTTAGACAAACTTGCTCTTTATTGACGTTTCAATAAATCGTGGTTTGATATTATCGTGTTCTATGATTCTTTGAGCAACAATGTATACATCATCAATGTGTATGGAATATCTTTTCATCAACTCAAATAAACTCTCATAGTACATTGCGATTTCTTTATTTTCTGGAATCACATTAAACATCGGAGTGTCCTCCAATAATAACTCATGGACATAAGTATAAATAAATTTTATTACCCCTAACGTTGGGAAGACTATATCATTAAAGTGACAAATCCACATATTTAGCGGTAAAGAGATCACCTGTCAAAGGTTTCATATAATGGATGATTGTTGGAGATTTATATATAACATAAATACTTAATCGTCTTTAGAAGCCTATATGAATGCGTTGTTGGGGCATAATAGGAACATGTATTGCGTAACCAAATATGCGTAAGTATGAATTATCAGACTTATATCCAGTTACCAACTGGTACGCATAATATTTGGTTAGCAGAGGTTCATAAACCAATAAATAAGAGTTGCATGCAATATTGCATAATTCTGTGCAGAGACAATAATGTGAGTGCGCATAAATATTATTTTAATCACCATCTATATTGTTTTGGATGGGGTCTTCTTTGAGACCTTATTTTATACACATTAGAGTGCAAGATGCTCTATAGTGATCTTGATCGACATGTGATAGACATCAAATTATAAGAATGGAATATTATACTTTGTATCTTTGGCATATGCAGGCCTAAATCATATTATAAGAATGGAATATTATACTTTGTATCTTTGATGTAAACTCTCTAACATTATAAGTATTGGATACTTTATAAGGGTGGTGAGTCCTGCATCATACTAAATGTGTTAGGAGTTTTGAAAATACAATATTTTATGGACAATACGTGGCGAATCATAGACTAAAATCACAAAATATTCGAATGATTTGCATTTTGAATGGTTATGTTCACATGTATCACCTATTATCAATTATAAGAATGGAATATTATACTTTGTATCTTTGGCATATGCAGGCCTAAATCATATAGTTTCGCAAAGGAACAAGTTTTGAAAAAAATGAGTGACGTATCTTTGAGATATGAATGTAAGTAGTTCTCTTGATACTTTAGAATGCATTAGCTATCATTGAATATCAATAGGTCGACACTATACTGTGCATCAGACTTCTATCACATTTTATGTTTCACTCAAAATCAAAGATTTCCATGATTTCTTATAATATGGACCATCATATCATGACCAAAGAATTCATGCCAATCGGGTCAAAACTTGAATAAGCCAGTATCCAAAAGTTCATTGTTGGTCATATATTGTGATTCATTAATCAAATAATTAGTGACGCAAATTATTTGATTGACTCACCGATTTCTCTAAAATGTTCTTTCTTACACATAAATTAAAGGTATAATTCCATTCTCATAATGTATTTCTCAATGATAATTATCAACATGAATATTATCAAACTTAACAAAGCTCATTTGGCTATTGGTCCATGCTGAAATTTTATGACTTTACTCAATGTGTCACTAGGCATCAAGAATTTGGCAGTTCCTCGCCCTTTGATTGGTTAGAATGATACAATCACTATAGTCACATATAAATATCAATCTAGTGAATAATTGTCTATTCCTCGACATATTCTAACATTCTTTAGAGATATCTGAATGACATATTTTTCATTCTAATATTTTATATTATTTTCTAGATATGTTACATTATAACTTAATAGTATTGCTCTTGAACCTTGTATGTGAATGTGTGGTAAATAAACTCAATTACATTTAATGATTTAGAATGAAATCCAAAATTTACCAACGAGTAATAAAATAATTAAATCTGGCTACATCACATCAATTTAACTCAAAATAAACTTTCAAACCAAATACAATAGTCTAATAAGAATGACTCATTATTCTTTAACAAGTTCTTTGTAAAGTAAGAAACAAAAAAATCTCATTAATCAAAATAGAGGATATCCATTGACTAAGCAAGGTTATTAGGAGAACCTCCATGACTTCTACCATGACCAATAAATATAAGAAACCCGTATATATATCTTGCTTCGTGGTTCATTCTTTCCACACAGGTAGTGATTAACATGTCTCGCACCCTTTGCTTTGAGCTTAATTCCACTATTCATATCGACCATATTTAGACTTTATAAATTTCCTTATCCAGAGTCCTAACATTCATATTACGAAGAATAATATAATATCTATTAATGACTTATTGTCATGATTAATATTATACAAGTGCATTAGTATGTTTGCGCAAGTGGAAGAAAATAGAGTGAGATCGTGTCTCTCAGCTATTTATTGTCATTTTATGTGACTTTCTTTTTCACATATGGTAAGACATATTTTAAGTTGCAGCATATCGAAGTCATTGAATCTTTTTAGCAAGCAAACAAATTATTTTTTACTCAATTCTTAGGCCTGAAAGTAGTGTTTCAAAAAAATTTCCAAAATATTCATTTAGAGCATCCTACAGTTCATTGGATGTTTGTATAAATATACTTCCAATATGAAATTTTGGGGTTAATATGAAATCTCAAATTCATTAGAGAATTGACTTTGACTAAGTTTCACGATTCTTTCTTAGTTCGGAGTTGGTGGATGATATTATTGTTGAATCGTAGTTATATTAGTTTCCACATCAAATGACTGACGGTATTACTCAATTTCTTTTGAGTATATTATTATGGATTTATACTGAGTTAGTTCAATCAATTTCTTTAGATAATGAATTTGAAGAATACATATCATACCCTTTCTTTGATATTATGTGAATATACTTTATCATAAGTCTTATTCATATAATTTTGTATCGTTTCTAAACTTTTATTATCATGAAAATATACAAATGTACAATCATTAGTACATATATTTAAAGTAGAATATAAAATCTCAGTATTAAGAGAATTACCAACATACATGAAACTATCATTCATCGAGATTCATGATTAACTAAACATATTGGCAAAATCATGATCATCTCTTCTAATCATGTAAATAACTTTATTTATAATTTCTAAGTAAGAAATCATCTAAGAGCATGGGTAATAATATATTATGTACTCTATGAATATCATTAAAGTATTGCAAAATCCCATATTTGTTAATATTGTACATAATGTGGCATGCACATATAATCTCTTTCATAATTTAATCATAGGTTACACATATACATATGCTTTGTATAAGAACTTGAATTGCGGGATAATACATATCATGCCACATATCCATATAAATAAATATTTATTATTTTCATTAAATAAATAATAGGGTAATTCAAATTACCTTGGAGGAAAGATACAATTCTTTTCTAGGGCATTACTCGATTTTTATTTTTATAATAGGTCTGTCAACGACATATTTTTGATGATAGAAATCTTCAAATTCGATCTCCACTGTACAAATTTCACCTCTATTTATTTTGAATATTATATCCAAATTCAACGTCATCCAATGGTTAGATTATGTGTAATCTTATTTTGGAAAATGACTCGGCAGACAGTTTTGAGAAACAGGACAGTTGTGTTCAAAATTCATTATCGGATTTTGTAGAACTCAAATCTAGATCTTCACCATTCAGATTGAACGTTATATGTATTTCATAATGAATTAAATTTGTAGCTTCATCCAACTTTTCTATTGTGCACAATCTTGTATTGAAAAACGCAACACATAATATTCCGAAAACAAGATCTGTTTTGTTTGAGATTTAATATATAATGCCTCCACTCTCAGAATATAATATCCAACATTTAAAACGTAATTCGATAGGTCTTGAAGGTACTATGAAAATTGGATTGTGATCCAACGGTTAAAACGCTAAAAATAATTTTTCAAGCTTTCAGCGAAGTTAGATTTTTGATGTACGAAAATTGTATAATTGTTACTTTTGTTTATGGAGGCTTATTTGTCAATCACTCTCAATAGGTTAGAGTTTTGTGCTGATAACGTGTAAAAGGGAAAGTAGAAAAGAAAAGGACATAAAGAGGACAGTAGAGTTTGAGTTATCTTATTCATCAAAAACTCCTTTATATAGGGTATGAAATACACATTTACATAATATATAAAGGATATCAAATACTTAAATTATCCCTCATTAGCTACTTATTGACGAAGGCACACTAATTATATTTTTTTTCTTCAACACATATATAGAAAATCAAAAATATTTTGAGGGACGGTGGTTCTGACAAGCCCTCGAGATCCATTGTGCCCAAACTAACGCGGGATTTTGCACTACGTGTCGGGTTGAGTTAGGTATTTTTTAAAAGAGTAAGAGTTTTATGTGCGACCATCACTTATTGCCTTAATCTGCCACTCTTTGTTTTAAAAGTATCACTTAAAAATGTCATTTGTATATATTATATTATAAAATAACATTTTTGCAAAAGTGAAACTTTTATAGTTAAAAATGCTCATACTAAGAAAAAAAAATGACTCTCACCCAGTGACCACATATATTTTTTGTATTTTTAAATAGTTTCTAAAGGAACTGATGTAGAAAGTGGGTTTTATACAATTTTTGTCGTTCACATGTTTTATATTAGTTGGAGGTCCAGAAACGATCAAGAAACTCAATTTTAAAATTTAATCTATGTAAAAACGATTTTTTTGCACTAATGTGAATTCCACATCAAATCCCTCAATCCAAGCTCAACCTCAGTGATTCACATAGAGTATCAGTAATATTTTACTTTGTTTATGATGGGGGAAAATTAATTAAATACGTGAGTTTCATGTAGAATAAACAAATTCTAATAAGATATGAAAGGGGATATCATTGTTTCCCTCATGTACTATTACATGTTTTTTTAAATTGCAATCTAACGTGTTTTTCATAATTAATTACAACCTGTAATATATGGTTCGTTAATTTGCAAAATAATGTACCTTTTGCAATTAATTGTAATATGTAGTATACAATTTTGTGAATTTGCAACCGCCAACCAGTCTAAACACAAAAAATTGACAAAATCTTCCAAATGTTCAAATTTTGCGTGAAGATTTTACATCATAATCCCTTTATGATATATACATTACCTGAAGAACTTGATGATATTTGTATGAATGGTTTAGGAGATATTGATTTGAGTTTCCTCGTAAATTTTGATTGTATTGTGAATGCTTTTTTATACTGAATCATGCAATTATCTTTATATATCTGGAATTCTTGTGTAAATTTATTTCATTTGCTGTTGGATTCACTCGATGTATGTATTTGATTTATTTTGACTTTTTGAATTTTGGGTTTGTTTTTGATTTTCTGGAAGTTTGCAAAATTGTCCCAAAATTCATAAATAGGAAAATTATTTTTTGCAACCTGTACTATAGACGTTTTTACGCTTTGCAAACTAATTTTATTTTTGTTGCCGATTGCAACCCGTACTACACGTGATTTGTTAAATGCAACCTCTGATTCCTTTTCCGTTCAAAAAGTCATCGGGCTCGGGCGCGTGTAACGCATGCGCCATTTTGGTTGCTTATTAACAGAATATTAGACGAAGGTTGCAACTAACAAATAATGTATGGTATGGGTTGTTATTTGCAACAAAAATATATTTTAGATTGCAAAGTGTAAAACTCGTATAATACAGTTTGCATATAATTATTTTTCCAAATTAAGACAGTAAATTGATGGTATCTTTATTTTAAAATAATATTTATAATATTTAGTTGTCTATTTTATTCTTTGACAATAATATATTATATTATTCATATTTTAAAAATATCACATCAACATGTTTAATAAAAAAAACATATAAATTATTTTTAATAAAAGTCATAAAATTAGTTAAAATAAATAATAAAAATAAAAAATAATAAAAAAAAGCTTAAAAGATGAAAACGCATAAATACCATATAATAACTTATAAGTAAATTATAAATACTTATTAAATAAATAAATAAATTAATAAATCGAAAAAAAATATAAATTTCGTAAAATAACTTTTGTAACATGTATTATACGAGTTTTACACTTTGCAACCTAAAGTATTTATTGTTGCAAATAACAACCCGAACTATACATGATTTGTTATTTGCAAACTCCGTCGAATATTCATTAAAAGTCGCCAAAATGGCGCGTGCATTACACACCCTTGAGCCTGTTGACTTTTTGGGCAGAAAATGAACTAGAGATTGCATTTGACAATTCCCGTGTAGTACATGTTGCAATCAACAACAAAAAAATATTAGGTTGTAAAGCGTGAAAACACCTATAGTATAGGTTGAAAAAAATAATTCTCTTTCATAAACTCATAACAAATCCAATATATATCAAAATTGGGTGAATCCAATTGAAAATATAACAAGCTTTCCCAAAGATTATGTCCATATAAAGATACTTGAATGATTCAAAATACAAAACATTCATGTACATTCAAAATTTACCCAAAAAAAAAAACAAAAAAAACACTCAAAGGTTAATCGATATCTCACAAACTATTCATCCATATTATCAAAATTCTCAGATAACGTATGCATCATAAAATCCAAGGCTCGAACTTTAAAAAACCTCGAATGACTTTTTTGTTTAAACTGGTCGGAGATTGCAAATTCACAAATCTGCATATTACATGTAATTAATTTCGAAAAATAAATTAGGTTGCAAATTTATCAACCTGTATACTACATTTTACAACTAATTACAAAAAATATTTTAGATTGTAATTTTCAAAAACATTTATAATATAGGAAGAAATAATGATATCGTCGAGAAGAAATGTCAAATATTTAGTCATTTAACGTATATTACCAGCTAAAACACAACCTAATTAAAATTATTTTTGTAAAGAGAAAAACATATACTTGTAGGTTAGCCAACTCAGAACTTACTTGCAAGTCAACTTCCATAATATGGAGGGTGACAAATTCAATTCCCACCTCGCCAAGAATTGCATATGTTGTCACCCCAAGTTGCTTAATCCATTTTGACAAAAACTAAAGTATAATTATAAGAAACTGAGGTTAATTGCCAAAATATTCATAAAAGAATATTTTTACTAAATACTTCAACTAATTATAATAATTATCAAATTTTAAAATTACGAAGATACAATTTAAAGTTACTGTCTATTAGAATAATAAAATTAATTTAAATAATATAATAATAATATATAAATAACTACCACCGCAACCCCCATCAGCCACCGGCGGCGAAAGTTTTTTCGGCGACTACCTTCCGGAAAAAACTCCTGGCGAGATTATATTCTTTTTTGCCTAGAATTTCTTTGACCCAAAATTCTTGAAAATATAAATTAAGAAATTTAACTAAAAACTAAAAAGACTTTCGAACATTAAGTATGAAATTTTCTTACTTTTTTCGGACATAAAGAAAAACTTAACTATAAATTAAGATTTTCTCTTACGTATTGTCATAATTTATACTATAATTGTCAAAATGAGGGCTTATTTGATTTAAATTTTGGGTTTAGGATTAATTGGCCAATACACCCCTATATCGAGGACTATTTGAATATTTCTCCAAAATCTTATAATAATGACCAATCATATTCAATGATATTTGACATAATTGATTATAAGTAATTTGTTGATTGTGTTCAGATGCATTGTACTTGTAAGTGTGGTTCAAGAAAATGATCAAAAACATCATGCAAACGTCATGCATGAGTCATGAAGCAGGCCAGCTGTAGCTAGCCGTTATGAGCTTTGTATGTTGTCCTTTCTGAGATTAATTTGTGTGCCTGCACGTGTAAAAGGATCAGCAGATGTCATCTAGGATTAGGTGTTTATATATAGCAAGTTTGTAACCCTACTTATACACATTAATGAGAGCTCAGCCGTTTTTCATAGTTTGTTTATTTATGTACAAAACTTGCAGCTTTTCTGTTCTTATGCAGCTTTCTGCTTGCCCTCTGATTACCTAACATGGTATCAGAGCTATGTTATCCCTTTTCCACCCCCTCTTCCTTCTTTAAGTAACCTTTTTCTTTTTCTTTACTGTCTTGAAAATGACAGATCATGTTATTCAACCTGAAGCTCAACTTACTTCAATTAAGTTGACTGATGGAATTTTTTTACTGTAGAGGCAACAGATTTGGGCAGCTGCTGCTGGCTACGGCCTAGAAGGGTATCTCACTAGAGATGCTAAAGCACCAATCCAACACATCATGATAGCTGGAGAAGGAGAATTTGTTTTGAATTCAGCTTATGTCCATTGGAAAAGGCAAGATCAACTTATGGTGTCATGGATCTTGTCCTCTCTCATTGAAAGCTTGCTTTTTACAACCGTAGGATTATCCACTGCTTCGGAAATCTGGAAGTCTATTGAAAACACTTTTGCAAATCAAAATGAGGCAAAAGTGATGCAAATAAGGCTACAACTACAAGTGTTGAAGAAGGAGAGCCTAAGTATGAGAGATTTTCTTAACAAGATCAAGTCTTGTTGTGATTTATTAGATGCAGCTGGAGAGACCATCACATAATCAGATCAAATACTATATATACTTGGAGGCCTTGGTCCAGAATACAACCCTGTTCTTGTCTCTCTCACATCAAGGGCTCCAACTCATCCTATTACACTCACTAAGGGTCATTCTATTTTCCTCAGTTTTGAGAATAGGTTGGAGACATTGGAGAATCAGTTTGGCAATGTAGAAGAGAATAATTTTTCTGTAAACCTCACCACAAGAACCAGAGGAGGAAGGTCAAACTTTCATTAAGCAACAAGAGGCAGAGGTTTCCAATCTAGCAGTAGAGGCGGATCAAGCTCCTCTAGAGGAGGAAACTATAGAGGCAGGGGAGGAAGTGGAAGCTTTTACAAGCTAAAATGCCAGATTTGTCATTATACTGGTCATACAGCTGACAAGTTCTATCAGAGGATGAATATGGACTTCTCTCCATCAAACAACTCTGGAAACTCAAACCATCAGACAAATCAGCACCAAAGCAGTCAGATGAGTGCTAATATGACCAGTGGAGTGGATCATGAGGCAAAGGATGATAGCTATTGGTACCTTGATTCATGAGCCACCAATCACATCACATATGATTTCAGCAATCTCAACATGGCAACTGATTATCAAGGAGGAGAAAAGATTCATATGGGAAATGGTGCAGGTTTGTCAATTTCTCATTTTGGTAATTCTTTGGTTAGAACTTATTTTTGTAGAGATTCTGATCCTGCTTTTATACTTAAAAACCTATTACATGTCCCTTCTATCACCAAGAACCTAATAAGTGTTTCTCAGTTTGCCAAGGATAACAAGGTTTTTTTTGAGTTTCACTCCTATTCTTGTGTTGTGAAGGACCTAGCCACAGGAACAATCCTCCTCAAAGGGACAATTAAGGAGGGACTCTACTGTTTCAATCTCACCAGCCTCAAACCTCAAGCATCAAGTTTCTGTGATCATGATTTTATTTCAAATTTCAAGCCTTCAATAAATTCAGCAGAGCTCAAGAATAAAGCCTCCTTAGATATATAGCATTTTAGGTTGGGCCATGCACCTTTAAATATTGTTAAGAAGGCTCTTGCTACCTGTAAAGTTGGTTTTTCTGATGATAATAAAAGTGATGCTTTGTGTTCCTCTTGTATGAAATCTAAGCTTCATAAACTGCCTTTTCCTAATTCTTATACACATCATAGCATGTTCGACCTTATTCATAGTGATTTATGGGGACCAGTCCCTGTAAGGTCCTCATCAGGTTTTACCTATTATATAAACTTCATTGATCATGCCACAAGGTTTACATGGATTTATTTTCTCAAGAACAAGTCTGATGCACTGAAAGCTTTTCTACATTTTAAAACTCTTTTTGAAACTCAATATGGTAAGAAAATCAAGGCATTGCACACAGATGGAGGAGGAGAGTTTATTGCTATGAGTAGTTGTTTGACAGAAAATGGAATTATTCATAGAATGTCATGTCCTTACACCACACAGCAAAATGGAATTGTTGAAAGAAAGCACAAACACTTGGTTGAAGTAGGTCTAGCCTTACTTGCTCACTCTCATATGCCAACCAAATATTGGGACAATGCCTTATTGACTGCCACTTACATCATTAACAGAATTCCTTCAAAAATCATCAATCACCAAACACCTTTTGAAGCCCTAAACAAGCAAAAACCAGAACTTCACTTCCTAAGAGTTTTTGGTTGTCTATGCTATCCTTTACTCAGGTCCTACAATAGACACAAACTTCAGTTCATAAGTGAACCAACAAATTTTATTGGATACAACCCTAACCATAAAGGATATAAAGTCTTGTTATCTGGAGGAAAGGTGATCATTAGTAGACATGTCCTTTTTGATGAAAAGATTTTCCCATTTGCCAATATAAAGGCCTCAGCTAGCATCAAAGCACCAGTAACTGCAACACCATCTCTAATCATTTGTAGTTTGAATGTTCCTCTTTTGACTCCTGAAACCTCAACTCCAACCTCACCTAACCAAAATTCTAATAATACCCTTGATGAGTCAAATAATGTCAATTAATCTTCTTCCCCTACATCCACAGGTTCCGCATCTCCCTCACACCACACTCCTCAACCCTTATCCTCATCAAAATCTCCACAAGGAGGAGTAATAACTATTGATTTGCCTATTGAGAATATTGATTCACCTATTGCTACTAATGTGTGTAGGTACTCACTCTATGATTACCAGGTCCAAGGCTAGAATATACAAACCTAAGGCATACATGTGCCAGTCAATAAAAGAGCCAATTGACCACCATCAAGCACTCAGCATACCAGAATGGAAGGATGCTATGATCAGGAATTTTCTGCATTGATCAAGAACAAAACTTGGACACTATGCAAGTTACCAACTGGAAAACAGGCAATGGGATTCAGGTGGATATACAAAGTGAAGAGAAATGCTGATGGTTCTTTATCTAGGTTCAAAGAAAGATTAGTTGCAAAGGGCTTTTCTCAAAGGCTTGGTTTTGACTACATAGATACCTACAGTCCAGTTGTTTGACCTGCCACAGTTAGAGCAATCCTTAGCATAACATTGTTCAGAAAATGGCACATTAGGCAAATTGATATAGATAATGATATCCTCAATGGAGACATAGATGTGGATCTCTACATGTATCAACCACCAGGTTTTGTTGAACCAGGACAAGAGGACCTTGTGTGCAAACTCAGAAAGTCTCTGTATGGCCCTAAGCAAGCATCCAGGACCTGGTTTGATAAGTTTGGAGAGGTTCTGATGTCTATGGGATTTTTGTCTTCAAAGGTTGACACCTCAGTATTTCTCAGACATGATGAAGGGGATTCTATGATCATATTGGTGTATGTAGATGACATAATCATCACATGAAGCAATCAGAGAAAAATTCAAACCACCATTGCTAAAATCAGTAAGCACTTCTCCCTCAAGGACCTTGGAGAGCTGAATTATTTCTTGGGAATAGAAATTCAACATATCCATGATGGTTTATTTCTTGGTCAGAAAAAGTACATAGAAGATATTATAGAGAGAGCAGGGATGAAGGGGGAAAAAGGATTGTCATCTCCCATGCTCTCTACTCCGCCTTTGTCAAAATTCAATGGTAATCCTTTTCTTGACTGCACCTTGTACAGGAGTATAGTGGGGGTTTTGAAATATGCCACCATCACAAGGCCTGAGATTGCTTATAGTGTAAATAAAGTTAGCTGATTAGAGTAGACTTGTCCTTATTTTTATTAGCTTTTTAGTTCGTTTTTCTATTTATTTTTGGTATAAGTTGGACGATTTAAGCATAATTCTGTATTTTTATAATCCCAGCTTATTTTACCGCACTTTGATCGTAATTGATACAAATAGGTGATATTTCGTTGTTTTCACCTTACAGCTAAGTAACCGGAAGAGTCCAGCGCGTAATAGATGAAGTTCGATGTTCAAGAATAGGAGAACGAGCTTTACGGTGAAACGAGTAGCAAAAGATCGAGAGACGGAGACAGATGCTCTGTCGCGTCGACTGACGCGACCGTCGACGCGAGCCATGATCCGCGTCAGTCGACGCAAGGCCAACGCTACGTTCTAAAGCGTCGATTGAAAAGGCATCAGTCGATGCAACGTCGACGCTACGTTCTGAAGCGTCGATTGAAAAGGCGTCAGTCGACGCACGGTCGACAAAATTCTCTGAAGCGTCGATGCAAGCCCGCGTCAGTCGGCGCACCATCGATGCGATGGCCCAGAATTCAGATTTTAGGGTTTCTTGTGCGCCAAGACTTGTAATTTCTATATAAACCCTTCTTATTTCGAATTTTTAGGAGAGAGACACCAGAGACACATAAATACACGACCACTTAGGGTTACATAGCTTCCAATAACAATAATTCCACATCTCATAATGAGATTTGAAGATGGAGATCAAGGATCGAAGAACAACGTGTCCAAAACATCGAATTCGAGTTCGGGATGCAATCTTCGCCCAAGATCGACGTCCAAACTCTGGAATAGCTGGAGCTTCTCATTGATTTTAGTAGTTACAATAAGTTTTCTAAACTACTAGTTAATTTAGTAGTTAATTTCTTAGTTTAATTCTTAGTTAATCTCTTAGTTAATTTTAGTTTAATTAGTTTAATCGTTTTATGCTTGGATATTGGATATTGGTTAATTTAGTTTAGTTATGCGAGTTGATTTATTTTTAGTTATTCGTTAATCTTAGATTCTTATGATTCATTGCGTAGTGATAATTTCTTACGTTCATGATCTTAGATTCGTTAATTAGTTTTAATCTATGGTTGCGTATTATTGATAGTTTAAATTATTGCTTGTAGTTGATAATTTAGTTTAAGTAACTAGTTTAATTATCCTTAGTTTAATTGCTGCTTTAGTTTATAATGATCAACTCGATATCTTTCAAAACCCCAATTGTACATGTATTTTACTTTAGTTCGTAAATTGAGAAAAACATTTGAAAGACCGAACAGTTGTTTCCTCGAGAGATACGACTCGAGTCAAACTTATCACCCTACAAGTACCTCGTACTCTTGCGAGCAAACTGACGTGCTTTTAAATTAATTTATTAAAAAGGGGTGCACAAAAGTTTGGATAAAAAATTTGGCGCCGTTGCCGGGGAAGCAACGAGTAGGAATTTAAGATGTTTTTCATTTTGTTTTCTTTTTGATTCATTAGTTTCTTTTTTACTTTCGTTTTTATTTATATTTCGCACTTGGTTTTTGCAATTTGGTACGTTGACGTGTTGTGGAGTTTATGCAAGGAAGACGATCACTTCAACACGACCTTGCACCATTCATTGACAACATTCACCGTTCAAATCCGCCAAGACCAAGACCCTTTTTTATTCCCGAGGACAATTCCTCGATAGCAACTGATTTTGCTTGTGATCAATCTCCCGACATTATGTTAGGAGCACATTCGGCTCGAAATGGCGATTCACCACCGAGATCACCACCACGCCCCATTCGAAATGGGTATGGTAGTGAACAAATCATTTTGCATGGACAACCACAACCCCGAGCCAATTGGGCTAATTGTCAGCAACACATGGAGAACATGAGACAAGACGAGGGGAGAAACAAAGGAGTTAAACAGCAACACAACATAGTCAATCACCAACCCAACATGGCAAATATGAGGCAAAACGAAGAGATGAACAACAAATATCATGCGTCAACACAACATCGAGAATGTGGCATTTAGGAATGAGGATGTTTTGCAGCGAAACGATTATGTTAACAACCAAAGGCACATGAACGAGTGGTTGGAGAATCAAGATCATGGTTACGAACAAAACAATTTCGGAAGAAGATACGAGCGCGAGAACCATTACGCGCATGATGACCACTACGAGAGAGTTAATGATCGAGTTAGGGAACCAAGGGGAGATCGTGCACCAAGACAGCGCGATTTAGCACGTCCAAAGGTTGTACCTTTTAGGTCCGCCATTGTTCTTGGACCTACCGCAAGGGCAGTCGAAATCAAACCGCATCAACTTAACTTACTCCCGACTTTTCACAGAAATGCCAATGAGGACAACTTGGCATTTTTAAACTACTTTGTTGATGAAGTAGGGCGATTCGTGGTTCATGGCCTTCACCAAGAGGAAGTACAAATGATTTGTTTCCCGTACAACTTGAAGGACAAGGCGAAGTCATGGCTACTATCACTAGAGCCTGGCTCGTTGACTGATTGGGATATGATCAGCAAAAAGTTTTTAAACCAGTACTATTCGGCCCAAACTATGGGGCATCTTCGGAGGCAAATTGATACATTTGAACTGTTGGATGGAGAGCTATTTCATGAAATCTGGGAGCGTTACAAGACGCTTTAGCAAGCTTGCCCCCACCACAACTATTCTCCGGAGATGAATAACCAGTTTTTCTTCGATGGTTTATTGGACAGGGAAACGAGAAGTAGAGATAGCAGCGGGAGGAGATTTTGGAGATTTGACAGCTACCGAGGCGAGACGGGTGTTGGAAAAGCAAAGCAAAAAATCTAGACATACCAATTCTCGGCCTCGTAAAATGAGGGTTAACGAAGTCTCCATCCCCGATCCTGATTTAGATGACGAGAAGTTAGTCAAGGCAAAATGTGAGGAGATATTTGACGAGAAATTGGCTGCTTGGAAAGCCGAGCGAGCTAGCAAGGCCACTGCACAAAGGATGGCCGTAACATGTTACCAGTGTGGATCCCCCCAGCATTCAGAGGATGTGTGTCCAAACAAAATTGAGCAGCATGAGGATGTTAACGCGATCCAAAATTATTCGAATCAAAAGAAGTACACACCTCAACGTGATAATCCTCTTTTCAAGTGGGGCCCTGGAAATCCAAATCATATGCCACCTGATCCGTAATTTACCCCACCACAATATGCTCAAGCACTAGTGCCACCACCTCAAAATAATTTTCATACGCAAGGGCAGGCGTCTAATGCGACTCAACCAAATGATCAGCTGTTGGTTTGGCAGCAAAATCAAGTGGCCGAGACGATCAGCAATAGAGAGAGACTCATAAAGGTGAACGCAAAGATTGATGAACTCTCGAAGAAGGTGAACAGAATTGACCATCTTTTCGGTGTTGTGCATGATCTAGCTAAAAACATGGATAGGATGGAAAGAACTATGGGCCAGCTAGCAACTGACTTTGCAAGGTCAAATAAGGAGAAGGACAAGCTACCAAGTCAACCGGAGCAAGCGTCGGCGGTTCTTGTCCTTCGTAGTGGGAAGAAGATCGACAATGGCATAGTGGACCAAGATGAGGAAATTGTTCCTAAACCAGTAGACAAGATACATAAATCCACCAATAGATATGTGCCTGGTTCCATTCAAGGGACGATTCCGAACAACACCCTTGGCAAAGACGAACCATCACTGCCGAAGCAATCAACGATGCAATTTAAGGATGCTGTTCCTTTTTCGAGCCGGTTGCGTCCGGCGAAAGAGAACAAGAGGTTCATGGAGTTATACAACCTCTTGAAGAACGTCAATATCAATCTTCCACTGTTGGAGGTGATCAAAACAATGCCCGCCTACGTAAAATTCTTTAAGGAACTTGCTTCGAGAGAGAGACATTTGGCGACGAATCAATACGTACCATTACCAAAGGAGGTTAGCATGGTTTTTAAGAAGCCATTGCCACCCAAGGAACGCGATCCTGGAAGTTTCTACATCACTATTTCATTAGCTAATGGGCAGAAAGCAATAGGAATGTTAGATCTTGGATCAGGAATAAATTTATTGCCATATTCACTTTATCAAGCATTTGATCTTGGACCACTTAAACCGAAAACCATGCGCCTACAGTTAGCCGATCGCTCAATCCGACGACCCTTGGGAGTAGTTGAGGATGTTTTAGTACAAGTTGGAGAGCTCGTAATTCCGGTTGACTTTGTAGTTATGGAGGTTGGCGAGGTACCGGCTGAAAGCACTGAGCATACCATTTTACTGGGATGTCCGTTTATGTCTACTTCCCATACGCTAATCGATGTTCACAAAGGGAGGATAACCATGACTATTTTGGGCAAAACAATGATGTTTTCTTTAAGAGATATTCAAAACACTCCCTCCACTGTCATGCAAGAGGATGATTCATTCGTTGATCCCGTTACATCATGCATAAACGAGATACGAGAGGTCGCAACTTTAACTATATCGAGCAATGGGGACGACGCCGGATTCTCTATCGAGGGAGGGGATAAACGAGTCGATTCAAGCAAGGAGTACGACGAGTTTGAGGAGCATATGCACTTAAGTGGAGAGGACTTGATCGAGTTACTAGGTATTGATATGCGCGATATCGTAGAAGAATTTGGAGACGATTTCGATGTGGAGCGACCGCATAAACCACCAATAAGTCGTCCAAGTCACGATTCCCTCGACTCTAACAAAAAATTTAAATTTTCACGCAAAAAGAACAAGGGCGAGGCATATTTCGACGATTGGGCGAGGGAGAAGAAGACATCGAAATAGGTTCGCACGAAGGAAGTTAAAAACTGGCAGTTTGAGGTTGGAGAATTAGTGCTATATAATCATGAGCGTAAATATGACCTAGCTGACTTCGAAGCTGCATGGAGCGGACCGTTCTCGATAAAAGAATTAGACAAGTATAGCGTAGCCACGTTATATGATGAGGTCGGAAATTCATCCTTTCAAGTTCACAAGCATAGGTTGAAACCTTATCATGACGGACGAAAGAAAAATCGCAATCGCAAGATGGTGGAGTCCGGAGATCCACCGTACAGTTGGAACTAAACGAACAAAATAGCGTCGAGCAAGCGATGTTAAAAATTGCGCTTCTCGGGAGGCAACCCGAGCATTATGTATCCTTTTGTATTTTATTTTTATTTTATTTGTTGTTTTCTTTTGGTTTTTATCTTTTTAGGACAGATGGAAGAACTCGGACGATGAGAATTGATCGAACGAGCAAAGAAAAAGTCGCCCAGGATTCCGCTCGCGTCGACGCCGAGCTTGCTCGCATCACTCGACGCGGCGTCGACGCAGTTGGCGAGGTTTTAGCTTCTGTCGCGTCGATGGGCTCGCGTCAGTCGACGCAACATCGACGTGAAACCCAGACAGGCCCAGAAGCGTTTAAAGTCGGATTTTGGCCCACCAACCCAACCCATATTCGCCTTGACCCTCGGGGATAGCCCAGAAAACAGTTTAAAAACACCCTCAAACCCTCTTTTTCTTCATCCTTCACATCCCAAATTTCAATCTTCCACCTCCATCCTCACTTATTTTCCTTTCTTTAATTCTCTTGCAAAAATTCACCAAATTAACCGCCATAGCCAAAATTCCCAGAAATTCCACCTCCCAATTTTCGTTCAAGCAATTCTACAAAACGGGCTAGGTGGATTTGAAGCAACTTTCGGGCAAATTTGAACAATTCGGTCGTTTCTACGAACAATCAACGAGGTACTTCACTTGAAACTGTCTTGGGATCATAATTATTGTTGTTGTTGGTTGTGTTGGGAAGTTTTTGGTGCTAGAATTACTCAAGTTCTTAGTTGGTTGAACACGCATGCCAAGTGTTCGAAAAAATTCCCCAAAGAACAAAAAGTTTTATTTTTCAAGGTTTATCACTCCCGTTCATCTTTGTATTGATTGATAATGTCTCGGACGGGTAAACGAAAGGATGTTTCGAGGAAATATGGAGCACCGTTCCCAATTTTCGACAAAAAGGAAGGGGACATGTTCAAAAATATTCGAAAATGGGGTTTCGCTACGCATAGGATTTTGAACGTCCAAGGACTTTAGGAAGAGGCCTCGAATGGGTCGGAACACCACACTGATCTTTCACGCTATGTAGATGGCCTTGGTTGTGGGTACTTCGCCCAAATGCACCTTCCCAGATTTAGAGAGCTTATGCTCGAGTTTTTCTCCACTTTGGCAATCCGGAACGACGAGACGATCACTTGTCGACTAGGTGGGAATGACATTTATGTAGACGAGGAGATTTTTGGCAACATTTTCAGTTTCTCGACCGAAGGGGACCACCCGGTTGGAGTTCAAGGCTTCGATGTAGCCTCTTTTTGGGGGATGATCACCGGGGGAAATACGGGCGATTGCAAGAGATTTCCTTGCTCGAAAATTCAAGATGATGCCCTCTACGTTGCCTACAAGATCCTCGGGCACATCATTTTATGCAAGAACGAGGCAAATTACGCGACTAAATCCGAGCTTTATGTTCTACAATGCCTCGTTGATGGTCGTCAAGTCCGGTTGTACCCGTTAATTTTGCAAGGACTATACAACATCACTAAGGGGACTCCGGGAAGCAAGTCGCCACTTCTCTCATTTGCACCATACATTACCGGCCTCGCCCGTCACTTTGGGTTCAATCCGGCCAAAAATGGACTTAGCCCACTCGGGACCACTTCCTTACCTCTTACGCGTGCACCGACACCCCGAGTGAGGTCTTCGACTAGAAGAGGTTCGTCGTCTCAACCACACATTGACGACAACGATGGCGACGTGGACATGGAGCAAGCCCGCCGTTCTACTTCGGGCCCGAGTCCCGATTGGAGCCAATTTTTCGAAGAAAACTGGGCATTTCAAGTAAAGATGTTCGATAAGCTCCAAGTCACCGACGAGAAGATTGATGCGAACCTCGACCAAAACCGTCGGAGTTTGAAGAAGATGCGAGCTCGCATTTCGAAGCTCGAGGAACGATTTGAGGCGGCATACCCTACACCTAGCATGGACGTCGACGAGAACCCCGAGGATGATGATTCCCGCGAGTTCCAAATCTCGTCTCTTTATTTTTATTATTTATGATTTATTTAAAAAAAATATAAAAAATCCAAAAATATTGTTATTTTGCTTGTTTTTGCTTGTTTTATTTTTATTTTAGGGCAATTCATATCGCGCACGTTGAAGCAAGGACAATTTGCACAAATCGACTAATAGTAGCTCGACTACTATTATTTCAGGGATGTTTTTTTTTTCCTTCCTCTTTTTGATTTTGATGTATTTGTGGCAATCAGGAGATTGCCAGGATTTTTCGAGAGGGGGGTGGTCGAGTGTGATTTGTATTGATTACTTGTGTAATTTTATTTGATACTTAACCTGTAATAATTATATGCTTAAACGTGATTAATTGCTATTCCTGCGCGATAGTTTTGTTTGTATGGCTTGCCTGTCGAAGTTGACTATGTATGATTATTTGTTTTCATCTTTGAGCGTGCATAAGTGCATAATTTTTCAAATTTTATTATTATATATCGTAAAATGGTACTTGGACGCAATCGATTTCGCAAAAATTTAAAAGCAGCGTCAATTCAAATTTTTTCATGCAAAAAAGCCAGCGAGTAGCCTAAGTGTTTATCATCATTGCATGTACGTGAATAAGTTTCAGTCTTGATATCTCTTTGAAACCGCTTTGTGTAGTCGACTTTGAACATGACGTTAAGGCACATATAAAACCCTATTCCGGCCATATCCATATATTTTTAGCCACTATAAATTCCGAATGAGTCAATCATAGCCAAATAATCCATGCCTATAGCCATTAGTGTTGTTGAGACGACCCCTACAACCCATTAAAAGCGTAGGGTAGGAGTTCGTATTTTTATTGGTTATTTGAGTCTTGGAAATTTTTATAGGAATTTATTATTTCGTAAATAAGGACCACCATATAAAAAAAAAAATTAAAGAAAGAGACCCCATAAAAAAATTTATAATAAGGGGGAAATAAAAAAAAAAGAAGAAAAAGAAGGATGGTGAGTCTAGTTGAATTTGTGTTAGTCATTGCCTACACGCTTATAAAGGCTTGAATTTCATTGTTTATTCTATGGAGCCTTATGTTTAAAAGGCAAGAGTTGTGTAAGAATCATGCTATAAGCTTCAATTATGCTTAAGTGGTTTGAGCTTTCAGTCGGTTTACGAGTTTTGAGTTGAGGAATAGCCTATTTAAAGGCTACGTTATGAGAGTTAAGTTAGATTTTTATTTTTGAACGAGGTGAAGCTATTGCTTCATGATTAGGTTAGGTTGAGTGAGTTATTGATCATGATTGATCATGAGTTAGCCACACGACTTATATATTCCATACCCGTCCAAAGAGCCTTACATTACAACCCGCGAAGACCTTTTCCGATTCTTAGTTTAGACAACACCCTTAATTTGCGATTGAAAAGAGATTAATTTTCGGTGCTTATTTATTGTGCATGTAATTGTATGATTTGAGTGTATACACGTCCCATGCAGGAAATAATTGAGTGCTTTTGAGCGTACTTATATATATTATCCTTAGTGAGGAAGCATGATTATGTTTTGGAGCGATAATGTAATAATGGTCGAGTGATTGACGTTGCGTGACTTGTACCTATATTTTCAAAATTATGTATGTAGCATAGCACGACTCACTGCTTGAACCCATTTTTGTTCTAGTTATAATTTGAATTTATCGTTTGTTCGAGGACGAACAAACCAATTAAGCGTGGGGTAGTTGATTAGAGTAGACTTGTCCTTATTTTTATTAGCTTTTTAGTTCGTTTTTCTATTTGTTTTTGGTATAAGTTGGACGATTTAAGCATAATTCCGTATTTTTATAATCCCATCTTATTTTACCGCATTTTGATCGTAATTGATACAAATAGGTGATATTTTGTTGTTTTCACCTTACAGCTAAGTAACCGGAAGAGTCCAGCGCGTAATAGACGAAGTTCGATGTTCAAGAATAAGAGAAGAGATTTCCGGTGAAACGAGTAGTAAAAGATCGAGAGATGGAGACAGACGCTCTGTCGCATCGACTAACGCGACCATCGACGCAAGCCATGATCCGCGTCAGTCGACGCAAGGACGACGCACTGCCGATGCTAAGTTCTGAAGCGTCGATTGAAAATGCGTCAGTCGACGCAATATCGACGCTACGTTCTGAAGCGTTGATTAAAAGAGCGTCAGTCGACGCACGGTCGACGAAACTCTCTGAAGCATCAATGCAAGCCCACGTCAGTCGACGCACTGTCGACTCGACGGCCCAGAATTCTGATTTTAGGGTTTCTTGTGCGCCAAGACTTTCATTTTCTATATAAACCCCTTCTTATTTCGGATTTTTAGGAGAGAGACACCAGAGACACATAAATACACGACCACCTAGGGTTCCATAGCTTCCAATAACAATAATTCCACATCTCATAATGAGATTTGAAGACGGAGATCAAGGATCGAAGAACAACGCGTCCAAAACATCGAATTCGAGTTCGGGATTCAATCTTCGCCCAAGATCGACGTCCAAACTCTGGAATAGCTGGAGCTTCTCATTGCTTTTAGTAGTTACAATAATTTTTCTAACTCCTAGTTAATTTAGTAGTTAATTTCTTAGTTTAATTCTTAGTTAATCTCTTAGTTAATTCTAGTTTAATTAGTTTAATCGTTTTATGCTTGGATATTGGATATTGGTTAATTTAGTTTATTTATGCGAGTTGATTTATGTTTAGTTATTCGTTAATCTTAGATTCTTATGATTCATTGCGTAGTGATAATTTCTTACGTTCATGCTCTTAGATTCGTTAATTAGTATTAATCTATGGTTGCGTATTATTGATAGTTTAAATTATTGCTCGTAGTTGATAATTTAGTTTAAGTAACTAGTATAATTATCCTTAGTTTAATTGCTGCTTTAGGTTATGATGATCAACTCAGTATCTTTCAAAACCCCAATTGTACATGTATTTTACTTTAGTTCGTAAATTGAGAAAAACATCCGAAAGACCGAACAGTTTTTTCTTCGAGAGATATGACTCAAGTCAAACTTATCACCCTACAAGTACCTCGTACTCTTACGAGCAAACTGACGTGCTTTTAAATTAATTTATTAAAAAGGGGTGCACAAAAGTTTGGATCATTATCCAATTTATGAAAGCACCTCTGGACACTCATTGGAAGGCAGTTAAAAGGATTATTAGGTATCTTTCTGGAACACTGAGCTATGAACTGCACTTTGCTCACTCTAAAAATCTGGATGTGGTAGCCTTTGCTGATGCTGATTGGGCAACTGATCCAGATGACAGAAGGTCAACAACAGGTTCATGTGTTTTTCTTGGAGCAAATATAATCTCATGGAACTCTAAAAAGCAACCTACAGTTTCTAGGTCAAGTTGTGAAGCAGAGTATAGGAGCCTAGCACATATTGCCTGTGATGTTATTTGGCTGCAGCAATTGATGAAGGAGCTTAAGGTTGATCAACCAAGAATCCCAAGAATTTTGATGGATAATCAGAGTGAAATTGCTCTAGAAAGCAATCCCATACATCATCCTAGGACAAGACATTTTGAGATTGATATGCACTTTGTTAGAGAAAAGCTACAGAACAGGATTTTTTCTATCCAACACTTACCATCACATGAACAGCTGGCTTATGTTCTTACTAAACCAATAACAGGGCAATCTTTTGCTCGATTTAGAAACAAGTTAACAGTTTTGCCTATCAACTCGCTCAGATTGAGGGGGCATGTAAGTGTGGTTCAAGAAAATGATCAGAAACATCACGCAAACGTCATGCATGAGTCATGAAGCAGGCCAGCTGTAGCTAACCATTATGAGCTGTGTATGTTGTCCTTTCTGAGATTAATTTGTGTGCCTACACATTTAAAAGGATCAGCAGATATCATCTAGGGTTAGGTGTTTATATATAGCAAGTTTGTAACCCTACTTTATACACATTAATGAGAGCTCATCCGTTTTTCATAGTTTGTTTATTTATGTACAAAGCTTGCAGCTTTTCTGTTCTTATGCAGCTTTATGCTTGCCCTCTGATTACCTAACAGTACCGACATGAATAACAACCTAATTTTATTGTGATTGTGTTTCTAAAGTTATCTTTTTTGGCAGGCTAAAAGATATTTGGTTAATGATAATTGATTATCAAGTTCTCAAGAGGAATGAAGGTCTTGGATGGAGAAGGAAAAAAGCAATTACTCATTTAATATAAAAAAGATTAGTCAACTCTACAAAAGATTAGAAGAGACTAAAAGATACTTTCCATATGTGATTTGTCTCTTTCAAAACTAGAAAATATTTTATTGATGTAGACTGAGTATCAAGTTTCCAAGTGAGTTGAATATCTCAGCTGAAAAAGGAAACATGCAATAAATCTAGTCATGAAAGATGGAAGTTCTTACAATGACGGGTTCACGTGTAACGCATGTCTGCAAGATGAAAGGACTTTGTGTACACGTGTGCCATGTGCTCGTATGATCTCCACATAGGCTATGTGCAGTGTCCTGATAAAGTGACCTAGTTAGATCACAGTATGTGTTGATGCATACTACTCATCGTCGATGGCGGAGACGAGCTAGGACGTGATGTTTATGCGTGATAAGAACTCGGTCAGTGACATGGAGTGGGTTTACCATTGCCGTGAGTGTGACTTTGGGATGCATTTGGAGTGTGTAAAATGTGGGACTAAGCCACAGAATAATTGTGGTGGTGGTGGCAACGAGAAAAGTCAAGAGGAGTTGATTAGGGAAACTGAATTTAAGTTTGTTATACTTCATCTTTTGATTGAATCTCGATGCCGAAAAGCCGCAATGATGGAATCGAGCAGTTCTATCTTAGTGTCACGCTTGTTGGGATGTCGAGATATCATACTACTGATCTGTTTTGCAATCCTTGGTTGGCCCGGTCTGTCGTGCGGCTCGACAAGGTGATATCTCATTTCAAGTTAGCACTTTGTAAATGTGATCGAACTCAGGCGTTGCACTTTGTGCAGAGGAAGGTCGGCATTCATGTTAACTTCATGCTAGGGTTAGCTCGATAGTCCTTGTGACGTGTTATACGGAATGGTTTGCTAGCCAGCTCAAGTTCTGTTCAGCCTTTTGGTATAGCTTGGTTCCTAGCTCTCGGCACATGGCGGTTTGACTCCTAACTCTAAGAGAGTAGCATCTTGTTTGTTCTCTTGGTTTTGCACTAGCTTATCACCCATCTCTTGCGTAGAAGATAGGCATTAGTTTGAAAATTTTTACAAGATATTTTAAAATTTAACGTCGGACATTCGCACTTGTCGAAAACTTACCAGAGAAGACTATGGAATCCGTTGACCGTTGTACGAGTGAGACCTTGCTTAAATTTACAATTTTTTTGGGTAAATTTGAGTATGGTTCGAGAATAACTTAGATGTTATGTGGACGTTAACTAATATGTATTTTATTACATATTGTAACTACAATTGTATATAGTTGTATGTATTGTATTGTTTCAAGAAAAACCAAAAAACTAGAAAAACAATGAAAAACCCATAAAATTGGATGTTGTTTGGGGCCAATAGTTGAACATTCGACGCCTAATAGTCGAATATTTGTTTCAATGTAATGTTAGTACTCATTTTACATTTCTGCCAATTAGACTGATTGTGTTATACAAAATTAGTCTCGACATTACAACAAGCAAAAATTTAATGGGGGACTAAATTGCTCTAAAGATAATAGTGAAGTTGAGTAAATTTTCCACGATCACAGTTGCGGACAAAAAATTCTCTAAGTGTTAAACGAAAGTATAAGTCACAGTGACCTGATGGATTCAGGTTGCATGATCGCAGGCCTTTCTGGAGATCTGATAACCTCAGGTCGCATGGGTGCCAACTTGATAGGTTCAGGTCGAGTGAGTACCGACCTTGTAGGTCTCAACACGAGAGGTCTGCATGGAGCCTACGCCACGTTCGATGATGTCAACTCTAGATCAGTACAGTCCTATCTGCTACAGCTGTTAAATTGTACTGTAGTATTATTGGTCGCACGATCATAGCTAGCCGTTGTCAGACGTACTGTAGCATTTCTGACTAATGGATATAGGGCAACCTTAGTTTGTTATGTAGCTATAAATAGCTGTACATTTCATTAATGTAATGTATGAAAAAGATTACTGAAAATATATACACTACTATAGAAACAGCTTTCTAAGGCTGTTAATTAAAGGCGGTTCTCTGAAAACCGCCTTAAAAATCACTTTGATCTCAATTGTGAATGTGAATTTGTGATTTAGGGTTTTTTGGAAATTGATATTGTTGTGTAATTAGGGATTTGATGAAATTCAGTTTCCAATTGTGATTGATAAAACTGTACAAAATCTCAAAAAAATAAAAATAAAATCAAAATGTAACTATATCAGCCAGATTTGGAAAAAAAAGAACACTCACTGGGCAGTGAGTAGAGAAATGAAAACAAGGAAACCAGACCAAAAAGAAATCACTTCTTGTTTGGATTGAAAAGTTGGGTTTCTTTTTCCCCCGTTAAAAAATGCAACTTTATGGTAATTAGGTGATCCAGGGTAATGTGGGTTCAATTGTATGAGTAATCTGTTTCTCAAATTGGTTAAGTGTGCTTCTAAAACTGAGAATATTGGTAGAATAGACAATTGACATGTCGGTTTTCTTTAGTTCAACCAGTCAGTAAAAGTTTTAATTATTTGTCTGTGCTTCTTAAGTGGAAACCTTCTGATGTTGCCTGGTTTGGAGGCTAGACAAGATTAATGGAAGGGGCTTAATAGAGGGGAAATAAATATTTGGGGGCTATTTCAAAAAAAATATATTATATACATATTATTTCGTGAGAAATGATAATGCATTTGGATTTTGATGTTTCAATTATGTATAGTTTGCCATTTTCTGGAGTTATAGTTGGTGGTATGTTTATTTGTTGAGGAACCATGTTGAGTTATAGTTGGTGGTATAGTTTGCCAATTATGTTTGTTTGTTATGAATTTGTCTTTTGAGAGAGAATGGAAGTTATACTGGAGGTATAGGTTTTCATTTTAACAGTGGTCAAAGTAAGAGTTAATGTTTCTACGATACCATAAAAGAATGCGAGCTAGATTTTATAATAACTTAAAAAATTAGTGAAAAACATGAAAGTAGTAGTTTAGTGTTTAAATATTTGCATTGATGATCAATATAATAGTGTTGTGATCTTTATATAGAGCTTACAGGGGACACCGTAGAAAATACTAGTTAGGACTGAGCTAAGCAATAAGTAATAGCTTTAGGTAAGTAAAATATATAGATAACACGTACTATAACATCTAAGGTGATATATTATGGATAATGTCGTTATTTATGCATGTGTTGGCCTTCATAGTACTGTCTTGCTTGAGAGAAATAAAAATGTGTTAGCTCTTTACCATTTCATAGTATGAAAGTGTTGGYCGAGAATCGTAAGGAGTGGCGTTGTGTCGATTGGACGAGTTTTTCTGAATCTGCTGCTGCAGCTGCACTTTTCTGAAAATGACAACCAATTGTGTTCTAATCTAACTACATGTTTAAGGTTAATGGCGATAGTGAAGAAACAGCCTCTAAGAGGACAAGAAATAACAAGGCGAGATATTAYGTGTATTACGCTTTATAAGGGAATATATTTGCCACACTCATTTATTTATAAATTTACCAACTGTCTCCTCTTTCATTCGAAGTCGAAAATGGATAGATTTCTGAACCAGTGTAATATCAACACAGCTTTATCATAGCTTTGTTAACGTAATTATTTTGTTAATTCCCATATTCATTTATTTATTTGTTTTAGCTCAACATTTATAGACTCCTACTTTCTTTATTATGTTTACTTAGTTAGAGAAGTGGTAGGACGGGCGGTATAAATCTTAAGAAACATAAAATTGTAGGATTTAAAACATAACTTGAAGCATCACCCGTATTTGTGACATTATTCATATAGTCGTTTTTCATTAAATTAATTTAATTTCCTTTATTCAGGGATGCGATGAATCGATCTTCCTAGACGACACACCTTCGCTAAAGGGAGAGAAGGGTGCGGCTGCAAATCTAAACTCGGCCATGGGATATAAAGTTGTTGATAGCATCAAGACTGAATTAGAAGATAAATGCCCTGGTGTGGTCTCTTGTGCTGATATATTGGCCCTTGCTGCTAGGGACTCTGTTGTCATTGTAAGTTCTACTTGATTTTATAAACACTAATTTAGTGTGTTTCATGTTGCATATTTAACTTCGGACGTGTTTCCGTTCTACTATTAAAAATATCCTAATTACAAAAAAATAAATTACAAACACCCCTTTTAATTAGTATTTATATTTTTTTAGTAAACTGAATAAACATGATTTATTAGGAAATTTGGCATGAAGAATTAGAATATTATCCACATCTAGCTGATAAATCTGGGAGTCTAATTTATTTACATTTTRCGGTTATTCACAGATGTTAGCAGATTTCATGTATGTTTTTTTTTTTTTGGTTCTGTTATAGAGATAAGGTTTATTCTAATAGTAATTTTTGCCGTTGTTTTAATAATTGCTTGATTGATCATCATCAGCTTTAACTATGTTAACTGGTCTTTCTGTTTTGGGTTATTTAGAAAAACCATCCTTAAGGTTTAGCTTAATCACAAACAAATCCATTTATCTTTCGAAATTGCAAAATATCGTATTGATTTTGGTTTCTCGTTTACAAATTGCATTGTCAAGAGGGTATTTTTTTTCATTATTTGGTTTTATTTGAAGTTTTCTGTCATTTGACTAAACATCGAGGGCTYTTTTTGTAATCATCCCTTCTTCCCTGAGGTGCAAAAATAATTGGAGTTCAAATTTCTTGGAGCAAGAATCCAATATAACCACTAAACTCCAAACACAGTAAACCTGAATTAGAGCAAAGACTAATTGTTTGGGCTATTTAAGAGGAAAGGAAAAAATTAAAAAGCTGACCATCACCTCTTTTTTTTTTTTTTGAATACCTACTCAGCAAAAGGTGTTGGTGGAGTGATGCGGAGAGTCTGTAGAAGGTTCTCATAAGTGAGTTTGTTGGGCTCATAGACGAACATCCCAGCATTGAAGTACGAGGGGGTTGATCCCATGTGGGCAGGGCCACATCACCTTGTCAGGGCTTTGCTAGCAGTAGCCAACAGAATACAGGGCAATTAGTTGTAAGTTTCTTGCTCATGTTTTCCACTTCCATGATTGCAGATTTTCAAGGTTGGTAGAAATTATAAACTCAAACTCTTGAAAATAGCGTTTTGAAAGTTTGGAGGGTTTGTTTGGCTTTGAAAATTAGAGAAGAAGAAGAACATTATTAGTTGGTAAGAACATTACCACGACGACCAGAAATGACTCGAAACTGTCCCCATAGACCCAAACCTACAGAGTCATTCAGTTAGTATTGTAGTTACGCACGCTAAGTGATCTGTTTCTCGGTTATCATGTCATGTTTTAATAAAAACATACAGGTGAATTTGAAAAAACACCCCTGAAGTTCAGTTTAAGCACAACAGAAGCCAGATATTTTTCAAAATTACAATCACTTTCTTGGCATTTATTAATATTTTATCGATTTCACCCTCAAGAGGAAGGCATCTATCTCTAAACTAAATACAAATGCCGAATGGGTGTTTATAATACGTTAAAAGTTTTTTTTTGTAATTACGAAAGTTAACCGGATCTTTTTGCAAAATACAAACTAAGCCTAAGGTGTAATTACCCTAGGAATAKAWTACGAATCTTAAGTTGAAGCTTTGAATTGTAGTTTACTCTCATATTTACTTACTGATGCTGCAAGGGGGGACTGTGAGTATATGCTTTCGATGCTTTCGACATCAACGTATTCCCCTTGTGACAGCTTGGAAATATTCTTTTTCCGGTCGATAATTTTCATGACTCCATTAGGCTGCCACTCCCCAACGTCACCTGCAATCATAATCATATAGTAATGATTTGATCTTAATGAAATTTTGGGCGGTTCTAGCTGTTTAATGAGCTCAACAAACTCCTCTTCTGTACCACATTGCAACACTTGTTTCGGCGAAATCCCATCAAGAACACTAGATGGCATCTCACGAAACCAAGCTTTGATCAAACCGGCCAATCGGTGGACGTCAATGTTTTCAGGCACAACGCCTCGGTTGA
The DNA here is from genome assembly GCA_014905375.1 of Phtheirospermum japonicum. Lineage (NCBI taxonomy): Eukaryota > Viridiplantae > Streptophyta > Magnoliopsida > Lamiales > Orobanchaceae > Phtheirospermum > Phtheirospermum japonicum. The sequence continues at coordinate 76,634 of BMAC01001690.1, forward strand.
GCTGGTCCCTAACAAATTCCTCTGCGCTATTATTGGGATTTATTCGAAAAATCCCTTCAGCCTATCATAAATATTGAGGGGGAAAAAATAGATAAGAGTCCCTTAATTCCTTGTGGCATGTTAAAATAGAAATAGGGGCTTTTAATTAATTAATTTATTTAACTTGATATTTGGTTCTATTTACAAATAGCACCTATTGAGATTTTATCTAAAAATTCCTTCTGTGTATAACAATATCGAGAAAAAAAATGGATAAGACATCCTTAAATCCTTGTGGCATGTTGAAAATAGTAATAGGGGTTAAGCTTTTTTAAAAAAATAAAAATAAATGATCAGTTTCACTAAATTTTAAAATATCCAGCTATCTCTGAAAATTAAAAATCCCAAATTGGTGCAGTATTCCTAATTTTGAAAGATAACTAAATTTTGTTGTATTTGAAATATAACACTTGTAATAGAAGAAATATTATATCTAAACATAGGAGAAAAAGGGGAAAAATGTTCACCTTTAGACCACCTAGTGCATATAATCTCTCTTTTATTAGCAATAAGATGGTTGGGAAACTATTGCACTTTGTGTCATAAGACCACTGCATTGAATTGGCCGAGACTCCACATACACTTTCACTGCATGAAAAATTAAAAATTCAATGGTGAAAAAAAAAGGGTCAAAAAATGCATAATTAACAACTTTTTGAAGTTCAGTGTTGAGGTGAAGTTTGACAACTTAGATGCATTTATTATTCTGCTATTGTCCTGAAACTAAAATAATGGAATCAAATATTGAAGGGCATGCCTAATATTTGGAAGAATAGCCTTTGGTTTACAAGTTTGGAGCTAATGAATTGGCATTGGATCAACAGATGAAACATGGATTTGGAGAACAGGATTCAAATACAACTATACAAGATTTTATTAGATAACATGTGTGTGCATAGATAAGGATTTAGCTAACCTCTTATCTTAAGTTGGGTTTGATTTGATGATGTATTCAAAATTTATAGGTCAATAAGGWGGGTTTGATTTGACAATGTGAAAATAGYTGGTTTRCAATTTATTGTCTTGTATGATTTGTTCATGCCCGAATCAAAGGTGACATTTTTAAATTTAAATTACATTTATTATTATAATTATATATTATTATTARTTAAAWGGGTATTAATATATATGTATRGGAAATTATAGTATATATATTAAAAGTGATATCAAACAAGAGATTCTCTTACAAATTCTTATTGTTAATAAAAAACCCTATCCTCCTTCGTATTTAACTCTTCGATCTGGTACAATAGATGGATCGGAGTTGGATGAATGCAAGCCGCGTAAGCAAGGAATATGAAGATGGAGTGGYATTTTTTATAAAATTTGCTCAAGTGAATCAATTAGAACCTAGTGACAAGTTTTTGTGTCCTTGTATCAAATGTTTGAATGGGAGACGACATGAAGCCCATAAGATCAAGGACCATCTTCTGTGTGATGGAATAAACAAGAATTATACTGTGTGGACATGGCATGGCGAAGTGTTCGACATTCCACCCGAGACGACTGAGCAAGCTTATGGCCAACGCACTCGTGGAGATGTCGATGATCGAATTCAGGACGAGGACAAACTTGAGGACATGATACGTGATGTTGGTCAAGAATCCTTTCAGGAAGCACATGTGCATGATATTTTGAAGAGTGATTCAGAGAATCCTTTGTTCCCTGGGTGTAAAAACTTCACACGCTTGTCAGCAACGTTACACTAGTCAATATTAAGGCACGCAATGGGTGGAGTGACAAAAGTTTCACTGAATTGCTTGAATAGTTGAAAATGATATTTCCAGAAGATAACAATTTGCCAAGCCGCCACTACGAGGCAAATATAAGTTTGGAGCAAATATACCTGGGAGCATACCATCATAAGTAAGTACAACTTAAACTATAAGTTGTAGTATTACTGTAGGTTGCATGAATACTTTTTGATAATATTCATTTCAAAATGCAGGCAACATTGGCAACTCTTTGTAATTTTGCCTCAAGAAGGGACTGCTGTGTGGCTCTGTTCAAATCACAATAAGCCCGACTCAAACATCAAATTTCTAGTACAAAGGTAAACTCTAATTTAAAATACTTACGACACATAGAATGTGAACGTATGTTTTGGTTCTAAGCATGAAATAGATTATTTTAATAATTTAAGGACTAAACTGTAATTTTTTAAATTGGGACAATAGATTGTTGATATCATTGGTAAGTTTGGTTGTATTTTGGATTTGTCTTTTGAATTTGGCTCTAAACGGCGGATTATATTGTTTGATTTTGTGAAATTGGGGACAATAAATTTGGATATTTTTATAATGTAACGTGTATTGTTATAATGTGCTATAATATTTCTATATTTTTTTTAAATAGTGTTGTGACCCCATTTAAGATGTTGAGTGGTGCGCATTTGAGTAAATCTAAGCAAGGGGTTAATTGGCTTTTTCCAAAGGTAACGTATTACGTTTCTTTGAATATATTTGGTTGTTACATTCATGGTCATCGAAGGTTTATTTTTCAATGAAACCTTATGTTTCTCTCACAGTGTAATAAACAAGATTAAGTTTGGGAGTCGGGTTATTATGTCATGCTTTGGATGTGGACTATTGTTCGAGTGGGTATTACGGAAAATTGGCAAGAGGTAATATTTATAATATTTTATTTTATAGCAAGAATGTTGTAACTCTTTTTTTTTTTAATTTCATTATTGCTAAATACGTATATAAAATATTATTTGCAGATGTTTAGTGACCAACCATTTAGTGCTGATAGTATCAAAGAAATACAAGATCAATGGGCGAGATATTTCATTAACATTTATGATGGATGATTGGGGTATGTAGTAGATGTATACTCTTGAAGTTTAGGTTTCATTGTGAATTAATTGTTTTGGATTGTTTTGAAGTTTGGTTGTTGGATTGTTTTGAAGTTTGATTGCAATTTGGATCGTTTCGAAGTTTGATTACATTTTTTATTGTTTTAGTTGTGGATGATGAATTGGATTGAATTATTTTTCAGTTTGGTTGTATTTTAGATTGCTTAATTTATGTATGAATTTGGTTGAGTTGTTTTTAGTTTGGTTGCATTTTAAATCAGCAGTTCAATTTTCAATTTCATTTCAGATATTTCAATCAAAAAAAAAAAAAAAAGCAGGAAACTAGCGCAGGTTCATTTCAATTATTTACGGCGGTTGTAAAAACCGATGTTAAAAAACACCAAATTAACGTCGGTTTTTAGAACTGACGTCGTCGAAAACATTAATTAACGGCGGTTTATAAAACCGCCGTAGATCAATATATTTAACAGCGGTTCGATAACCGCCGTAGAATAATATATGTAACGGCGGTTATTAAACCGCCGTAAAATGGTATTGTTCTACGGCGGTTTCTAAAACCGCCGTTAATTTGATAATTCGACGTCGGTTCTACAAAACCGCCGGTGAAACTGTATATACTAAAGGCGGTTTCTAAACCGCCGTAAATTCTAACTTTTTAAGGCGGTTTTTAAAACCGCCGTAAATATTTACGGCGGTGGATACTAAGGCGGTTTTAAAACCGCCTTAAAATCCAAAAAAAAAACCGCCTTAAAAAGTGATTTCTGTAGTAGTGATATTTTATTCTCCTCAGCTCGCCTTACTTATATACAACTTATAGTAGCTCGCCTTTGATTGTATAAGCTCGCCATGAGCTCACTACTTTTCTTTCATGTTATCAGAGCAGGTTTGAGAGCCTGACTAGATTTTTCTGTGATAAAAGATGTCTCACAACAGCTCTTCCTCCTAAACCCAAACCTCTTCACCTCTATCTCTAATTGTTTATCCACAAAGTCAGCTCATCTCAACCAAATTAGATGAAAATAATTACTTGATCTGGAGATAACAAGTCTTGATGACCATCAAGGGCTATGCTCTTGAAGCATTCATTAAGAAAGGATCTACAGCTCTACCACAGTTTATAACCGATGAAGGAGAAAATCAGACAAAGCCCCTCTTTTCTACATGGGAAAGGCAAGATCAGATCTTAGCCTCATGGATCCTGTCCTCTTTGAGTGAAAATATTCTTGTTTTAACTGTTGGTTTCAATACATCTGAAGAAATATGGTCTGCACTTGAGAACAACTTTGCCACGCAGTCTCAAGCCAAGATAATGCAGTGTAGGATAATGTTGTAGTCCTTAAGGAAGAATGCCTTGTCCATGAAAGAGTATTTGGGAAAGATGAAGTCTTGCTGTGATGTTTTGGCTTCTGCAGTGAACAAGATCTCTGAAAAAGATCATATCTTGCACATTTTGGTTGGATTGGGAAGTGAGCATGACTCAGTGATGGTTAATGTAACATCCAGACTTCAGCCTTACACAATAACTGAACTGCATGACCTTTTGCTCAGGTATGAAACAAGATTGGAAACCAACAACATCAATGTTTCATATGTTAATATAGAAGGGTCTCAGCCTTCAGTCAATGTTACTACATAGGTCAACACTGCAAAGGTCAACAACAATAACTATCAACAAGGAAGAGGAAGCTCAAGAGGTCGCGGAGGTGGAAGGAACAACTTCAGAGGTAGTAGGGAGGCAGAAGTCAAAGAGGTCGCGGATGAAGATCAAATGGAGGAGACAGGGTTGTCTGTCAGATCTGCTATATCTCTGGACACACAGCAGATAGGTGTTGATATAGGAATGACATCTCTTACATCAACACCCAATCCAACCAGCAGTCAGTCAGAAATCATTCATTTCATATGGCACACTTTGGCAACGGTGGAAGCATGAACTCACATTCGGACTATGATGCTGATACTCTTTTGCTTCCTGACACTGGAGCAACTGCGCATGTGACAAGTGACCTCTTAAATTTGAATATGGCCTCAAAATATGCTGGAGGGAATAAGCTCTAAATGGGAATTGGAGCTGGAGTAAATATTAATTACATCGGTAACTCTTTTCTCAAAGATCCTCTCAATTTTAGAACCTTTTTACTCAAAAGTATACTTCATGTTCTCTCAATCACTAAAAACCTGCTAAGTGTCTCCAATTTAGCCTTTGATAGTAATGTCTTTTTTGAATTCTTTCCTTCTTATTGTCTCATTAAGTATCAAACCACCAAGGCCATCTTGTTCATAGGGACAATTAAAGATGGACTCTATCATTTCAACCTCCATAACACCAATCCAGACACATATCAACCTCCACCTACATCACCCTTCATCATGCGACTTGCTCAAACTTGTCTTCTTTCCAGTTTTCAGAATAAAGAGCCTATTTTTGATCTCTGGCATTCTAGATTAGGTCACTTTGGTCAAGATATAATAGATAAGGCTTTGAAATGCTGTAATATCCCTTATAAAAGCAATAATAAATATTTATCTTTATGTTCCTCTTGTATGTTAGCAAAACGTCACAAGATGCCTTTTCCAAACTCTCAATTTACTAGCTCCCAACCCCTTGAACTCATTCACTCCGACCTCTGGGGACCAACATCCATCAACTCATCAAATAGTTTCCTTTACTATGTTAACTTCATTGATCATTTCAGTAGATATACATGGATTTATCTCCTAAAGTCCAAATTAGAAGTTTCAAAGGCCTTTGTTCAATTTAAAAACCTTGTTGAAAATCAACTAAATTGCAAGATCAAAAACTTTCAATCATATGGTGGCACTCAATACAAAGGATACAAAGTTTTGTTACCTTCTGGGAAGGTGATAATCTCCAAAAATATTGTATTTGGTGAGAATAAGTTCCCATACAAGTCTAAGCAGGTCGCTAACTCTCCACACTTCACCTTATCCCCTTTGCCATCTATCATATCACCACCTCAGTATCATACCGTTCCCATCTCACCTTCTCAAATAGACACACCATTAATACCTCTGAATAATACTCCCACATCTCCAGTCACATTACGTGATCAAACTCCTCCTTCACATCAATCACCTAGCCATGCTCACTACAACACACCTCAAATCTCCAACACTACGGATCTCCTTGTTGTTCAACTGCCAGCTCTTTCTAATGATCACTCTGGTCCTCCTTCACTATGTTAACCTCAGAATTTACATCCTATGCTGACTAGGTCTAAAGCTGGTATACACAAGCCCAAAATACTCTATGCAGAAGCATAAATGAGGATGACGAACCATTGACTGCTCATAAAGCTCATAAGATTGGAGCTTGGAAAAAAGCTATGCATTCTGAATACACTGCACTGATCAAAAATCACACTTGGACTTTAGTTCTAGCACCGGAAGGGAGGAATGTAATTGGTTGCAGATGGGTGTTTAAGACCAAGATAAACACCGATGGTTCAGTTGCTAGACACAAAGCAAAATTGGTTGCTCAAGGTTACTCTCAGCAAGCTAGTTTTGATTTCTCTGAAACCTTCGGTATAGTTGTCAAGCCAACAACAATAAGGATAACCTTAAGCATTGCTGTTTATTGTGGATAGAATGTTAAACATCTTGATATTAATAATGCATTCCTGCATGGAGATTTACAGGAAGTGATTTATATGAAACAACCTCCCGGCTTTGAAAAACAGAAAGACAAACATCTTGTTTGCATACTCACCAAGGCTATTTATGGGCGTAAACAAGCCTCTAGAGCATGGTTTAGCAAGATTCAAGGAATACATCAAGGTCTTGGATTCACAAGTTCAAAAGATGATGCTTCTCTTTTTTACAGGTTGAAGACTGGGTCAAGAATTTATCTCCTTATCTATGTTGACGATATACTGATTACAGGGAGAAATGAGAATGAGGTTACTTCAGTTGTTACCAACTTGAAAAAGGTTTTTTCACTTAAAGAGCTGGACAGTGTTAAATTTTTTTTTTAGGAATTCACTTTACCACATCCGCTGATGAAATGTAATTGAGTCAGGGACAATACATAAGAGAGATTCTCAAGCGAGCTAATATGCTGTCATCTAAGTTGGTTCCTACTACAATGATTACTTCCAACGATCTGTCCAGATTCAAGGGGAGCAGCACATGCATAAATCCCACTCTTCATAGAAGTCTGGTCGGAGGTCTACAATATGTCACTATTACAAGACCTGGAATTTCCTTCAGTGTTAACAATGTTAGTCAGTTCATGGATAATCATTTAAACACGATCTGGAGAGCACTAAAACAATTTCTGAGATACTTAGCAGGCACCGTTGATCATGGATTCAGAATAACGAGAGGTCCAAACTTCAATTTGATTGGGTTTTTTGACATGATTGGGCTGCCGACCTTGATGATAGGAAGTCTATAAGTGGTTCTTGTGACTATCTTGGAAATAATATTGTATCATGGAGTTCGAAGAAATAAGGTTTTGTGTCTAGGTCAAGCATTGAGGCAGAGTACAGGAGCTTAGCAAACACGACAACATAAATGACATGGATAGGTTACATGCTCGAAGAATTAAAGATTGGATCTGTTCGCACACCTACCATTTGGGTGGATAATTTGAGCACAATTGCTCTGGCCTCAAATCCAGTTTTACATGCAAGGACTAAACACATTGAACTTGATCTTCATTTAGTTAGAGACAAGACTCTTTCACAACAGCTGGCAGTGCAGCATGATCCTTCTTCAAAACAGATAGCTGATATTCTAACAAAACCTTTAAGCGAGCAGTTCTTCACTAAGCTCAGACACAGATTGAGGATCATGCCTAAGAGCTCGTTCGAATTGAGGGGTCGTGTTAAACGATAGTATAAGTCACAGTTACCTTATGGATTCAGGTCGCATGATCGCAGTCCTATCTGGCGTTCTGATAACCTCAGGTCGCATGGGTGCCAACCTGATAGGTTTAGGTTTAGTGAGTCCCGACCTGGTAGGTCTCAACACGAGAGGTCTGCATGGACCCTACGCCACATCGGATGATGTCAACCCTAGATGAGTACAGTCCTATCTGATACAACTGTCAAATTGTACTATAGCATTATTGGCCGCACGATCATAGATAGCCGTTTTCAGATGTACTGTAGCATTTCTGACCACAGGTGCCAGGGCAACTTTAGTCTGTTATGTTAATATAAATATTTGTGCATCTCATTGATGTAACGTATGAAAAAGATTACTGAAAATATATAGTTTATTCTCATTTCGCCTTAACTTATATAAAGCTTATAGTAACTCGCCTTTGATTGTATAAGCTCGCCATGAGCTCGCTACTTTTCTTTCACTAAGCGAATAATTTGTTAAAAAAATATAAGATTCACATCCAAACCCTCCCGTAGTTTTCGACCTAGACTTGTTCATCTTGAGCAACTTGATCTCGAGCTCGAGCTCGACTCCACTTATGAAGCTTGATTTAAGAGTGAATTATACATTAAAGCTACAAAGCCCATTGAGATTGGTCGTTTTTATATATTTGCGACTATCCTTTAATTACAAGATTAAGATTGCAATTTTGGCTGAGAGGGTGTCATTATTATCATCCCATTATTTATTTATTTTTCTAATTATTTATTTATAGCCCCAATATTCAAGTTGACTTTAGGAAAAGTGGTGTATGTTGACTAAGGATTATATCACATACAAGTTGACTTTCAATAACTGACATGTCAAAAGAATTAAGCAATTGTGTAATTACAGACTACCCATTGGCCAATTGGCCATACATAAGTTAAATGCATTGATAACAACGAGAATCGCGATGCCTAACAGGCAGGCTTCAAACAAATGGTATGGAAAAAATATAAAGTCGATGCTCGAGAATCTGGCCTTTGGCTTACTTTTTTTCGATTTTTTTAGCATTAAGATTAAGTTGACTTGGTTTAAAGATCGTACAGCTAATTACATTATTCATTTTAGGGCCATAAACAAGGCGAGCCACCCGTGAGCAAGCCATCCGTGAGTAGTTCTGTTAAATCAGTTAAATCACAGATCGAGTTTTGTGTTGACTTACTCGATTTTAAAATGAGGAGAATTCAAGTCTCATTTTTGTTGGCTTGATGGCTCCTGAGCTAGCTCAAGCAAATAAATAGATAAATAGATATATTAATAACATATTTTATATACTTATTTGTATGATATATTATATATTATTTATACACATTATATTTTTTAATTAAATAAAAAAAGTAAAAATAAAACAGACAAACAAAAAAGTTCGAAACTCGAGATCGACTCCACTTATAATCTTGAAATAAAGCTCGTGAGTCGAGTTCGAGTTTCGATATTCGTATAAGTTCAAGCTCGAGTTTTTTTTTCTTGCTTAACGGAGCTCGAGCTTGAGTCGAGCCCTTATATAATTTTTGAGTTTTTTTTTCTTGCTCGACCGAGCTTGAGTTCAAGTCAAGAACTTGTACAATTTTCGAGTTCGAGTACGAGTAAAACCGAGCTCGAGCCGACTCGGCTTGTTTACCCCTCTAATTCTATTATAGAGAGAGAGAGAAAAGGAACCATATATGCAAAACTTATCTTCTTCTTTTTTTTCTTCATCAAATACATAACTACATCACATCAAATCAAATTACTCAAATTATGCTTAAAGCTCATCAGCTCAAATTACTCATGATACGAAATCAAAAATCGACTTGATTATATATGGTACGAAAGTAACGAAAGGGGTAGAAGTCCCGGCAGGTTGATAACATGGTAATAATATATTTTTATGGTTATTATGAATTATGAAAACTAAGAATTCTAATATGAGAATATTTTCTTATTATAAAATTGAGTACAATTAGAAGATTTAATCACATCTTGGGATGGAATACTATTAGTTGATGGACAAGTCTAAATAATCTTATAAATAGAGGATTCAAACTCTTATTTCATACCTTCAATTATCTTATTTCATAACTTTGATTAACTTCAGTTCTCATGAACCATAGAACTCGCAATTTAATGTGGAATAATTCTCTCATCTTCAATTATCATGGATCATGAAACTCTTCTTTATGGATCTTACGAGGAAATAGAGATGCGAGCTCTTCTTTAGGAGAGGCGGGTTCTTATATAAGAAATGTAAACTCTAAATTGGGAACACGTTTCTTGTCTATACAAAGAGGATGCAGGCCTCACTTCTACTCTAAGTTGATTTATTATCCTACGTTTTGAACTCTCTCATATCACTATTAAAAAGGAACTAACTTAAGTATCGGAGCGCCTACGCCGGGGCTATCCAGCTTGGGTTCTGTTTTGCAGGTTGATCAGGTAGTCAGAAACTTTTTGGAGGTCTATCAGGTCGCCTAATATATATTTGAGGTTAGCACTCTCTTTTCTTGGTGAACTAATCTTTTTGGTCACATCATATGGCGCCAATCCGTAGGAAAGAGGGACATCGAGTCCTTGAGCAAAAGACGTGAGAATACATTAGTGAACTCTCGAATTGCAGACTTGCTAATACAACAGATAAGTTCTAATTCTCTATGGCTTTTAAAAATTGATGGTGTGTTTTACTTATCATAATTGAGAACTCTTTTATGGCAATTTATAATAGTCGATGGGGTATTAATCAGGCATGGAGTTGGATAGATTGTTCTTGTGAGTCTTTCACGTGTTTGATACACGATGGGGTATTAATCACGCATGGAGAATTCTAATTGACTTTATTTGATGTGGTTTAATACTCGGCTGAGAGGATATATTAATGTGGTTTTAATTGGATTAATATGGTTATATGGTATATTTAGCATGGTTCATTGGTCAATTTGGTATAATATTATTTGGTTTGTTTGGCATATATGCATTAGTGGACTTCCCAATTGGGTTTATATGGTTTATTTGGTTTAATGGATTTATATGGGAATTATTGTTATGGTATATAGTTTTGTATTAATGTTGTTTTGAAGGGTTAATTTATTTTGTTACCCGAAATCTAACTCGGGAATGGTCAACTCAATGCAACGAGGTCGCTAATATTTAAGGCTATATATCAGGTCGCATGTCCAAATATTCAAGGAAATGTGATAGTGAAAAATTTGCTACTTGAAAATAGAGGTCGCGCGTTCGAATATTAAAGGGAGGTAAGATTTTCCCTTTGTCATGAATATGAATACGTATCAGGTACACTCATTTAAATCTCGCAAAAGGGAGAGTTTTCTATTTTCTACCATACTTATTTTTTACTCTGTCGAGCTAGAACATGGGGAAATAGATGATTTATACGATTTAATGTGGTTTACTTGATTTGATAATATTTATTTGGTTCAGTTCAAATGGTTATGGTGTGTGATTCGATTTAAATGGTTAAGGTCTGGTCGCAAGTTTGGTTTACGTCATATTAATCAATGGTTTATGGATAAATGGTTTTATGATATAAGTTGTGAATAATATGTTTGATTAACATGTTCTCTGCGACCTCATCTTTATTCTCGCGACCTCACTTTTATTCTTGCGACCTTAGCTACGACCTCGTGCGACCTCATTACATAGAATAATATATGGTTTATTTGACTGAGACATGGGGGACTAGGTAGTTTTCTTGGTCACCTATAGTCTAATTGCATTGGTGATGCGACGTAGATGATTTCTTTGCTCGCATTATTTGAACATGGGGGATTGAGTAGTTTTCTCGGTCACTTGTGATCTAATATTGACTATGGTATGAAATCTCTGCAGATTAAAGGCATGGTATGATTATTAGCTCATAGTCAAAAGGTTTATGGTTATAAGGCGATACTTAAGTAATATTTCAGGGTTATGGTTTATGGTAGGGAATGACTTTTTGGCCGACCTGTTTTAGGTCGGATAAATGAAATCTTTATTTTTTATATATTTTACCTGATTTTGTACCTTAACCAACTAGAATATGGGGGACTAGCTGATACGACATCAAAAATCGACTTGATTATACATGGTACGAAAGAAACGAAAGGGGTAGAAGGTTCTAAGTCCCGGCAGGTTGATAACATGGTAATAATATATTTTTATGGTTATTATGAAATTATGGAAACTAAGAATTCTAATATAAGAATATTTCCTTATTATAAAAATTGAGTACAATTAGGAGATTTAATCCCATCTTGGGATGGAATCCTATTAGTTGATGGACGAGTCTAAATAATATTATAAATAGGGGAGTCAAGCTCTTATTTCATACATTCAATCATCTTATTTCAAAACTTTGATTAACTTCAGTCCTCATTAACCATAGAACTCACAATTTAATGTGGAATAATTCTCCCATCTTCAATTAACATGGATCATGGAGCTCTTCTTTATGAATTTTATGGGGAATACAGATGCGAGATCTTATATAGGAAACGAAAAATTTAGATTGAGAACACATTTCTTGTCTATACAAAGAAGACGCAGGCCTCACTTCTACTCTAAATTGATTTATTATCCTACGTTTTGAGCTCTCGTATATCACTATTAAAAAGGAACTGACTTAAGCATCGAAGGATCTGGGCCGGGGCTGTCCAGCTTGGGTTATGTTTTGCAAATTCTAATACTTCGCTTGCTTATGTGTTATTGGAGCCTAATATGTAACTAATTTAATATTTTCCTTTTATTATATATTCCAAATTTAATAATTTTTCTTTTATTATAGGGAAAAAATTCTTTGCCACCTGTACATGTCGCGTTTTTATAGTTTGCCACCTAATTTTTTTTTTGTTGTTGTTATTAACAACTCAAAGTATGCGGGCTTTTTGCTCTTTGTGACCTTTAGGCTATTTTTCATTCAAAAAATGGTCGGATCGAAGCACGTAAACCTCATGTCTAATTCTGGAGGGCAATGTTTTCATTTTTTTAGAATGAGACATGAGGTTTACGTGCTTTGATCCGACCATTTTTTTAATAAAAAGTAGCCTGAAGGTTGGGAGGAGCAAAACTCGCATACTTTGGGTTGTTAATAACAACAAAAAAATATTAGATTGCAAACCATAAAAACGCAATAAGTATAAGTGCCAATGAATTTTTGCCCTTTATTATATGTTGCCTAATTTGATATATATATTTTTTTATATTTTGTCTATTCAATATTTTCTTTTTATTTAACTCAATATTCCCTTTTTGTTCTCCTAATATAGAAGATTATTTATGTCATATAGTAAAAAATCTAAAGTAATATCTTAATTAAAATAAAAATTAAATATAAAATTGATTTCATTAAAAAAATTAATGATGAAAATAATTAAATAAGTTGTATTTAAAATAAAACTTGAAATAATTTTTATTTTTGGAATTTCAAATATATTATATAGTAAATTACGAGTTATTTGCTTGTGACTAAATATTAGTAATGAATGCATTTTAAACTTATAAAAATTATATAATAATATAATAAATATTAATTAAACACCAATGCACTGCTACACGGGTTAGTGTATATCATCTTTTATTTTTTTTAACTATATAACTAATAATTATTATCGAATTTAATCTAAATATTAAAATATAAAATTAATTAATAATAATAATTAATTAATAAAGATTAGACACAGGTTGAATATGTAATGTCTTTTGAATTTTTCTATATATGTAAATAAAATTATTAATAAATTTGATCTAAATATAAAATATAATATTATTTAATAATAACAATAATAAATAAATATATTAAACATGTACAAGGCACAAGTTGATAATGCAGTCTTATTTTTTTTTAATTTTAATTTAAAAATTGTAATTATCAAAAATATTTTTTATATTTCTCTTTTGATAAATTATGTTTAATGAGTGTTATATATATATATATATATATATATATATATATATATATATATTTGGTGGGTTCAAATAAGAACCATCACTAGTGCAAAAAAGGCGATTAGCGGCGGTTCAAAACAGCCTTTAGAGGCGGTTATGAACCGCCTCTAATACTAGCGACGCTTAAAGTAAAAAAACCCGGACTGCGGTTCAAAACCGCAGCTTAAAATTGGGTTCGGGTGGCGGTTCTTCTCTAAGAACCGCTGCTAATAGTTGTTTCTTAGCTAAGAAACGCAGCAAATACAGAGACCGGGCAGCGGTTCTTATCTAGGAAGCGCTGCCAAAATTATTATTGGCATCGGTTCTTAGCTAAGAACCGCTGCCAAAAACAGAAACCGGGCAGCGCTTCTTAGATAGGAAGCGCTGCCAATAATTACTGATAAATAACATCAGTTTATTAAACAACCGATGTCGTTTACATAGATAACATTAACATCGGCTTGAATATAACCCATCTAAATTCCTAAATAATAATTAAAAAAAAAAAAGAATTATGTACGTTCTATTTTACCAATCCTCATCCCTATACATTACATTTTTGTAAGAGTATTGGCAGACACATTTAAAGAAATTGACATAAATTTTTCATATTGGAACTTTCATGACAACACGAGTAAATATGAGATTTCTGTATAGTTCAAATACAGTATCTGTGTAGCATGCTTCGATAAAGAAATTTTTCTCGAATCGAAATATACAAAGGTCCGAGATATCAATTACTGGACTTACTTAATACTTGTGATGAAAACATAAAATCGGATAATGCCACTAAAATTTTAGAGGTAATCCACAACATACAACAGGGACATTGAAAATTTTAGAGGTGGTCCTGAAGTACCTTGATCCATGGTCTCCACAACTCAGATCACTTTTCTGTACCCGCCAAAAGCCCAAATCTGCCATGGAAAAATGTGTGTGAGAAAGATTATCAAATTTTACTTTTTTTGAGCTGAAATTGTAAAAATATATATATAATGAAAACAAAGAGTAACCCCTAAATACAAAAATATCCAGTTCTCTTCCAAGTTTCAAATTTACAAACACTACTCCTTTAGAATATCACACACCCAAATGAGGTTTGTTTGGCTGTTTTGAATTTCAAAACTGCACCTTCAATAAGTATTCAATTTGAAAGATATGTGGGCTTTTTAATTTACTGAAGCATAAGAGTATATATACTTATTTAATTTTAATCACAAAATAAACTAACTTTCAGGTTTGTGTCCCAACTTCCTGTACACAAGGCGCTGCCACCAGCAGACAGTCCAAGACAGCTAATGCGACCATCATGAAAATTTTGAAGAGATCTCAAGTTCAAAACCACCTTAACAGGCAACGTCAATTGAATCAAAAACTCAAGAAACACGATCAAAATTTAAAAAGATTTACCAAGGAAACGGAGCTGATGGGAAATGAATTGGCTTGATGAAACAATTAAGATCAATCATGAMTTATATGAAATGCTACGAGAGCCCCATCAAYRAAAATGGAGTGGGGCCTCCTGAATTGGCTTTACTTTCACTCATTCATAGCCCACAACCACATGCTGCCGAACATTATTTTTTTATTTTTCTTCCCTTTTCCTGTCTTCAGGAATACGTAAACAACAGTCACTCTCTTTACATAACAACAAAAATCTGGCTTCTAAGGCCAGTAGTAGTCTACACATTATCTCACTAAATATATAACTACATCTTCATTTTCTATCCCATTTGAAGAAAATAGAGAAAAAAAAATAGACATATTATATTTCTGGTACCATGAAACATCTTAAAATCATAATTTCTGGAATTCAATTAAAGAATTTGATCTTCTTATAATATAAGAACTCAACAAATTAATTTAATACACACTTGCTTTCAAATACAATAGCGCTTAAACCAAAAGTGCAATTGATTCCCAGTGAATTAACAAACTTCAAAAACAACAAATAGAATTGACAAAAYTTCACATTTAAACAGAACAATAAAATTGAACCGAAATAAACAAAAATCGAGAAACAATCACCATTCAGAAACTAATCCCAAACACACACACACACACACACATAACCCGAACTTCGTTTTCGAGGCGAGTCAGCTCGACGCGCACGGGATCCGAGCCATGCATCAGTGTGATGATGTCATCCATCTCGGAGCCATTTCGCGATATAGGTGACGCGGCTAGTTTCCTCCTCATCTTGACCGAACCAGGTGACGTCATTCTCTGCGGCTCTGCATCTCCATTGTTGTAATTCGGATAGCTCCCAGCTATAAATATTTGTTTGGTTTTATACAAATATACTCTTGAGGTTCAGTCTAATTATTAAAAATAAATACACCAGCTATTAGTATTTGTCTCTATTTACAAATTGCACCCCCAATTGAGGGAAAATTTTAATTTTGAATGATAATTGGGTTTTCTTGTAATTAGGCCAAACCTTAAAGGTTGAATTTATAATTATCCCTCAAGAGAATGATAACTTAGTCACAGGTGGGTAATTGGTAATGCCATCCGCATCATCTTCTAGTTGTTCCAACCCGAATGCATCATCGCCTGCACTCAGCACCTTTTAGAGAATAATATTATCAGTTTATTACAAAACATTTTCATCTTCAAATTGCAGAAAGAGACTAACATCTACTAATCAAACTACAGTATATATTGAGCCAAGGAAAAACAAAAAGATAAGATAACATACAACTGATAGTGGTAGATCAACAAAGAACACCAGCAAAACTGATATATGGGGTATATTTGGCGGACAAGATATGTGAAACTGGTGGCTTGTAACAGAAGTATGTAATAAAAACCAAGCTAACATCCGGAAACTAATTGATACTAATTGATAGTGATACATTATGGTAAGTAAAAAAACAGGAAAGCAAGATTGGCATGATTGTGTAAGAATCTTCTTGAAACCACTCTTGTTGAAATTCAAGTAGGTAGTCTATAGACAGCTAAAGTATATACCTTAGCTCTGAGAATACGCCCAAGTCGTTGATCCTCTTGACGCCTTGAACCAGCATGTGATGAAATCTGAATTATCACATTTGCCTCGGGAATATCTATAGAATTATCACCCACATGTGAAACACTAAAAATACAAAATTCATGGTTCTACTTCAAAGGCATTACCAATTACCAACGTTCAATCATTACAAATTACCAAATCATGGTTTTCTTTTAATCGTGACTTTTTCGGCTCCTCTTTGTCATCTCTATCAGAACTCACATCATCAACTGAGCTCTGCCGTCGCCTCCTATGTTTCCTATCTTTGTCCTTTTCCCTTCTTTTCTCCTCTTTATGCCCATAGCTTTCCACATCATCCATATTTTCAATATCTTCATCCTTAAACTTTCTGAAGTCATCAGAATTGTCAAAATTGATTAAATGCACATTCCACTGACCATTAATTCTGCCATAATCCCTAAAATAATCGAAGCAGTCCTGTATTGAAAAAATAAACTGCTGTTCATGTGTCTATGTTCAATTATTGTATTCTTTCCGGTTGTATGTTTTCGAGTCAAAATTGATTAAATGCACATTCCACTGACCATTAATTCTGCCATAATCCCTAAAATAATCGAAGCAGTCCTGTATTGAAAAATAAACTACTGACTCGAAAACATACAACCGGAAAGAATACAATAATTGAACATAGACACATGAACAGATACGCATCAAAGCATATACAGTATATATGCAGATATAAAAATAGTTGTATTGAAGAATTTTGAAAAACAAAATGTGTACCTTGCCCGTGTGCCCTCGCAGAGTCCGGCAACAAACCAGATCAGTCGGGCCAAAAGTCACCAGAGTTTTTCCCTGCGAACGCGCGTACCCAGCAACTGACAACAAAATATTACAAAGATACAAAAAATGAATATCACAAACACAATTCGTGCCAAAATAAACAGATCTAAAGACATAATCAGATACAACTAAAATTCCAACTCTCACGAAATCTCGAGATTAAATTTRGAATTAAAGAAATAGAAAAAAAAAGGTTTAATTCTCTTTAGGAATTTACAAGTGTTAGATTCTTCTAATATGCATTTTAAAAATGACAATCTGAAACTTTGATGCATAAATTTATAACAGTTAGTAGTGTAGAAAGTCATAACTATTGTCCCAAGCTAATAATTAATCTTTTGAGGCCTTCGCATAATACTATCTAGGGGTTTCGTCAAAGAGAATAACAAATAAATGACAGACCTGAAGAGAATAGCCAACCATCTTCGAGAAACCAGTGATTGTTACATCCTTTCCTTCACGTGCTATCTGTGGAATATATTAATGGGTTTAATTAATTAATATTTAAGAAGCAAAGAGGAAGCGCTATATGCTATGATGATATACCTTAGCTTTCCCAATAGGTAAACAGAAACTAGAATCAAGAACTTCAGCCGAGACAGGAAACGACTCACCACGTCTGTATAACAAAAATAAATCCCCCAAATTCCCAACGTGGCTGGGATCTTTTCGATAAGAGGAATTTAACGAGAGATTCAAGTGCACGAGACTTTCGAGATGAATTCACAAGATGGAGATTTTACCTATGAGATGATTTCCCAATAAATCGARGAAGGTGAGATTCGGGTGCCAGTGTTTGGGCAGATTGCCGGAGAGATTGGTCTGGGAGAGCGTGACGGCGCGTAGGAATCTCATGTCGCCGAGGATTAGGGGCGCCCACATGCGACGCGGTGAGGTCGATGATGTTCTGGAGGCAGCTGAGCCAAACGCCGGAGAGTGTCTGGGCAGGTGGAGTGGAGGTTGGCGGCGAGCTCGGCGAGAAGGCGGATGGGGGAGATGAGGCAATTGAGGAAGGCGAGGGAGGTGGTGAGGGTGGAGAGGGATGGAGCGAGCGGGTTGGAATTTTAGGGTTTTCTAATTTTGTCAAAGAGCCGGTTTTATTTATTGGCAGCACTTTTTCGAAGAAGCCGCTGCCTGGTTTACTTATTGGCAACGCTTTTTAAAAAAAGCGCTGCCCGGTTTTACTTATTGGCAGCGCTTCTTAAGAGAACCGCTTCCTATACTATTATTGGTGGCGGTTGGTATTCAATAACCGCCACCCGGACGAAATTTTAAATTTTTTTATATTTATAAGCAGCGGTTCTTTGCTAATAACCGCTGCCTTTTCACATTTTGCAGCGGTTCCTCTTTGAACCGCCAACTTATAAAGCGTCACCAATCAATTTTTTTTTCCACTAGTGCATGTCCTTATATGCGAACCTGCGAACTAGTGGCTTCTATTATATACCAGCAGTGCTTTTATTATACAATCACAGTACTTTATTAATATTTTCAGTTATATACAACAGTAGTACTTTTATTATACAATTCGAATACTTTTAATTAAATAAGGAAATACACAAAAAAACTGATCCATCCATTTAATTAGATCTAAAGCCCATAATTGATCCTAGGTTCACATATAAGGGACATTGTTCTCATTTGAACCAAATCTATGTATTATATATATATATATATATATATATATATATATATATATATATTATATGATTGGGTTCAAATGAGAACCCCGTCATAATATGTGAACCTAGGGACTAATCCTGGCCTTAGATCTAATATTGCACAGTGCAATTATATGTCCAGGTTCATTGTGCTTTTTACACAGTACTGTAGTGCTAAAATCAGTCCAATTTTTTTTAATTTATATATATATATATATATATATATATATATATATGTATATATATATATATATATATATTACGTTTTAAACATGCATTAATATGTATGTTAAATTGTAGATATTGAGAATGTGATTAATTTGATATATATGTCATTCAAAACGAATAAAATTTGAAAAAGTTATGGTTTGTTGAAGATTTGAGTTTCATTTCAAATTTTTGAATTTGCAGTTTATAGACGAAATTTGCGATACTTTTTGTATACAATCGTAGTGTTTTTTTTCTTAATCTATTGCGCTTTCTAAAGAACAATGTAGTGCTCTTTGTAAACGTTGATATATGTCCAAAATACCATTTTTAATTAATTAAAGCATTTTTTTACATTATTACCATGCTGACAGGTCATGATCTCAACCATCAAAATTATCCAATCTAATGGTTAAGATGAGTCGTAAGTTCACATATAACGACGGATTCTCATTTGAACCCAACCCTCTATATATATATATATGTATATATATGCACACACATCAATCATATTCACTGTATGCAATTCATGGGCGGATCTACAGCTAATCGTGAGGGGGCCATGGCCTCCCCAAACAATTTCAAATATCCTATTACTATATAGGATTTTAGTTAGGGCGCGGATATATGCACCCCAAAATGTTATTAGTTGACCCCAATTGATAAAAACACCCCAAAAAATTTTAAAATACATTTATTTTTACTAAATCAACCTCACAAATACCTTATTTTACCTCATATAATATAATAAATAATATAATAATAAAATGAATAATATTAAAATAAATTTATGGGATGAGCTTCACAGTCCCTCTCTCTCCTCAAACCCGCTCAGGCAGATTGGACAATCGTCAATCATTTGGTGCTTCGTGGCCTTACCGTACTGCTACCAGCGGCAGCGACCCGAAGGCGGAGGGGTCGAGGTGCCATATATTATATAACCTAAATTAATTTATATGGCTTCTCTACATTTCAAATAAATTTTATTAGCCTGGTGGTGTTTGTGCTTTTATTTCTGTCACGTAAGCGGTTGGATCCCTCAGACTTATTTATTTTTTCTTGATCTCCCTTTTTTCACTGATTTTTCTCTCTTTTCCCACTCCCCGTCTTCATCTCCCTTCTATCCCACACTCACGTTTACTAATTAGCAAAACCAATAAAGAAGCAAAATTATTTCTTGTATTTTCCTTTTGTTTTCTTCCATTTTTTCGCAAGTCTCTTATTTACACGGCCTCCCCAAATTAATAAACCTAGATCCGCCCCTCATAACATCAATGAATAATAAAACATAAATGATTTAACATAGACAATCCAAATTGTTTTAATCTCTTTGCAATGTCAGCAGTCAGGGTATACGTTTCTTGGTGCTCCTCCACCTTGTAAATTTAATTATTCTCCTTTATTTTCAAAGTATGAATACTAGAAGCAGTCAAATTAACAAATTATAGTGTCCGCCTAGCTAGTATTTAACAAAAAGTTAAATAAATAATATGGAAGAACGAGTCCTATTGTGTATATGGTAATATATCTATAAATAGCAACCAATTTCTAACCATAAAACCATTTCAATTCACACACATACGCACGCATACAGAAAGATCAAAATTAATATTCATACCAAGAAATTAGAAAGATGAAGCATATTAGCCACCCTCATGAGCTCCACGTTGCACCAAACGTGGGTAGCAGTAACCATAAGCCAATATGCAATGCTTGTCTGTCACCCATATCGTGCACTTCACGTTACGTCTGCTCGCGCTGTGATTTCTGCTTGCACACATTCTGCTTCGAGCCGCGACCAGAGAAGTCTAATCATAGGCCAACAAATGTGATAGACGATTATTTGAGAAAGAGTAGGGAGAGAAACGAGGAGTTGAAGCGGAGGATGGATGACATGTACATGCAGAGCACAAAGTACGCGACAGAGAGTATGGATAGAATGAATAATATGTGAAATTATATAGCTGGCTACTGTGGTTTGGTTTGTTGTACGCTTATTTATTGTTGCATCTTTTCTGGGCTGTTTCTGATTGTACTCATCATTGATTCTTACTTTTGTGTGCATCGCATCTTTTCTGGTGTGTTTATTGTTCATTGATTTGATTCTGTTTAATCTTGTGTGCATCGGCCTTGTTGACTTTAATTTAATTGAATAATTTGTAATGGTTCTCAATTTGATAATGAAGTATAAGTGGAGTATTATCCGTACCGTTTAATGTTCGTTCACAAGATCTAGTGGTTGTGCTATCATTCATTTGACCGATTCGAGATCAATTTCATTAGTAAAGATTTGTCCAAACAATAATATTAGGCATCTAATGATACTCATCTGCATTAGTTTTACTTTTAAATTAATCTGATAAATCTTATTTACTAAATTTGATTGATTTAGTCCTCATTATATTGTCAATCCAGTTGTTTACAACACAAAAGGAATGATCTGGCGAATATCCACCATCCGTCAATCCGCTGTGTTAGAGTTAATCATGTATTAGGGTTATTCCAACATCCAGTCAGCCTAGAGTTTTGTTTTCTTCTGATTTTGGACGCATACAAGGCCCATGCAAGGTGCCATGCATGCTGGCTGTACTGGCTTGATCTGGACCCTTCTTTTGGTGTATAGCTGGCATGGAGATCAATGGTTCTTCTTTGGAGACCGTTGTGTTATCCTTTAGCTGCTCTTAGGTCTTATCTAGGGTTTAGCTTTATATAGCAGCTTTCATGTATTCAGTATTATCAAGTTTTTATATCAGAAAGTAATTTGCATCCTTTACCTTTATGCTATGGCTTGTGTGCAGCTTTTACGAGCTTTAATTTTTTTCCTAACATGGAATCAGAGAAGGACTCGAGCCTGACTCTGATAAACCTTTTTCCTTTCTTGTCTCTTGTCACCTCAGCCTCTTAAATGGTTGAACCTGAAGGAGTTCCAACCACTCCACAAAACCCTGCAGCTGCTTCCTCTCAAAATACCATAATCCAGCCTCAACACCAACTCTTCTCTCTGAAACTAAACGAGAATAACTATCTGGTTTGGAAGCAGCAAATTCTTGCTGCAACTACGGGCTTAGGCCTTGAAACTTTCTTATATGGTACAGTTGAGATTCCCTCAAAGGTTGTCCAGAATCAGGAGGGACTCATTGTTCTTAATCCTAGTTTTCAAGCTTATTAGAGGCAGGATCAACTATTGGCTTCATGGATGCTCTCTTCCCTGTCTGAAGGTGTTCTCATCCTTATGGTTGGTTTGACCTCAAGCCATGAAATTTGGAAAGCTTTGGAAGCCAACTTTGCTGCATAATCAGGAGCTAAAACAATGCAATATAAGATTCAATTGCAGACCATGAAAAAAGGCAACTTGTCAATGAGAGAATATCTAAACAAGGTAAAGGTGAGCTGTGATAATCTGGCTACTTTTGGGCATAAAATTGAAGACTTTGATCAACTACTCCATGCTCTAACTGGATTGGGCAGTGAGTATGACCCTGTGGTTGTCACCATAACCTCCAGTCCTGAAAAGTGGAGCTTTAAGGATGCTAGTGGTCTGCTGTTGAGTTTTGTGACCAAATTGGAAGCTGTAAATCCTCAGTTTGATGAATCAATGCCCATAACTGAAAATGTGGCTGTACATGGGCAACCAAGGAAAGACAATAGCAGTTGGAACAACACTATCAACCAAAACAGCAATACCAGAGAAAGAGGTTCATTCTCTAACAGAGGCAATGGCAGAAGAGGAAATTCAAGAGGAAGAGGTGGAAGAGCCTACAATAACAACAAAGTGGCCTATCAAATCTGTGGATATACAAATCATACTGCTTCAAAGTGTTACTACAGGATGGATCCCAAATTTTCTTTTTAGAACTCATAGAATTTTAGCCCATCCAGAAGTCAAAATATCAACAGAGGACCTTTTCCAAGTCATAAAATAAATCAACCTTGGACTAATTCTCCTGCCATGACAGCAATGCCACCCAAGACAATGCTTCAGATTTCAGCTGGATCCCTGATTCAGGAGCATCAAATCATGTAACACCAGACTATGCCAACCTCAATGTGTAATCTGAGTATCAAGGAGCCAACCAACTTCACTTGGGTAATGGAGCAGGTTTGTTCATCTCTAATATTGGCAACTCTATTGTTAAGTCCACTCATTCAACCTCTAATCACCTTTTTCAGCTCAAAAACCTCCTACATGTTCCTAGTATCACTAGAAATTTATTAAGTGTATCCCAATTTGCAGAGGATAATATGGTGTTTTTTGAGTTTCACTCTAATGTTTGTTTTGTTAAGGATCAAGCCACTGGGGCTATTCTTGTACAAGGGAATTTTAGTGATGGGCTATATAGGCTTGACCTATGTCAGGTGTAATCTTCCAAAAGTCAACAATCCACTCAACCTCCTCTCAAGAATAATGATGTTCAGTCTCCTTATTGCTTTTATGTGTCCAAGAAGAAATTAGGGCTAGATGTTTGGTATTATATGTTGGGTCATGTTGCCAATGATGTTGTAATAAAAGTCCTCAAAGACTGTAATATTTTCTTTTCCAATAAAGAATTTGATGATGTACCTTGTAATGCTTGTTTGCAATCCAAGTCACACAAATTGCCCTTTCATGAATCTACTACTGTGTTTGTTCAACCTTTTGATCTTATTCATACTTATCTGTGGGACCATGACCTTCAAAATCCACCAATGGGATCCTGTACTATGTAGTGTTCATTGATCAGTTTACCAAATTCACTTGGATTTATTTTCTTAAAACAAAAGGAGAAGTTTTTCAAGCCTTTCTGCACTTTCAGTCTTTGGTTGAAACTCAATTTTCAGCTAAAATCAAAGCTGTGCAGAGCTGGGGAGGTGAATATATGAACCTATCCAAATTTTTTCAAGAAAAGGATATACTTCATAGGGTGTCCTGACCCTACACCTCTCAGCAAAATGGGGTAGCTGAGAGGAAACATAGGCATGTGATTGAAGTGGGATTATCCTTTCTAGCTCACTCTCATGTTCCTAATGCCTATTGGATGGAGGCCTTTCAAACTGTTGTGCATGTCATTAACGGGACACCTAGTAAGCAACTGCAATACAAATCCCCCTTTGAAGCTTTATATGGTCATAAGCCTATCTATTATACCCTTAAAGTTTTTGGATGTTTGTGTTGTCCACATGTGCGGCCTTACAACAAAGATAAACTTCAATTTAGGCCTGTACCTTCTACTTTCCTAGGGTATAGTGAAGGATATAAAGGGTATAAGGTCAGGCTTCCCTCTGGCAAGATAATAATGATCAGACATGTCATCTTTGCGGAAAATCAATTCCCCTTCTTTAAATCAAACCCCTCGGATGTTCAATCTGCCTCATCAAATAAACCTCCCTTGGTCTCTGCTTTATACACAACTCTATCTCCTTTTCCAACTCAATCAGTGCATCTAATTCCACAAACTATTCCTTCCTCACCTAGACTTTCTCCTTCTCCATCACCACATCAACATTCAGTAAATCAATCCTCACCTTCTGCTCATTCAAATGACATCAACAATCAGTCCCCCACCTCACCACATCCCACATTAGCATCCAACAGTACAGTTCCTTTAATAGTACAGTTGCCTTTATTAGATAATGATCAAACTAGTTCCTCTTCTCATGTTGAACCACCTGTTGTTACTAACACATATTCTATACACACAAGAGCTAAAACAGGTCATCTGAAGCCTAAGATCTATGATGCAATGGTGTCCTCTGAGCAGGAGCCACACAATTTCAAGGAGGCTCTTTTACAAAAGCAATGGCACCAGGCCATGCATTCTCAACTGGATGCTCTACACAAGAATAAAACTTGGTTACTTACTACTTTACCCCCTGGTAAATGTTAGGTAGGCTGCAGGTGGATCTACAAAATTAAAAGAGGGGCTGATGGTTCAGTTGTGATGTACAAGGCAAGGCTTATGTCAAAAGGGTACACTCAAACTCCAGGTTTTGATTATGAAGAGACCTTTAGTCTTGTGGTGAAACCTGTTACAATAAGACTTTTTCTTTTTATAGCTATGTCATGTGGATTGACAGTGAGGCAATTAGATGTGAATAATACTTTACTAAATGGTGATCTTACAGAAACTATATATATGCAGCAACCTCCATGTTTGAGCAAGGGGATCACAACACAGTCTGGAAACTGAATAAAGCCTTGTATGGATTAAAGGAGGCACCTAGAGCCTGGTACTCTAAACTTAAAAATGTCTTGATAAGGCTTGGTTTTAAATCATCTCAGTCAGAAAACTTTCTATTCTTTAAATCTACATCTAGGTCATACATTGTACTTTTGGTGTATGTGGATGATGTTTTGATCACAGGAAGTAGCAATCATGAGATCACTTCTCTAATCCAACTTTTGGACTCAACCTTTTCTCTAAAGGACTTGGGAATTGTACATCATTTTCTAGGACCTTTTGGACTCACGAATGGATTTGTGTCAAAGGCAGTATATTCAGGACCTTCTATAAAAAGCAGGCATGATCAATGCAAAGGGATCTGTTACTCCAATGATCACTTCTCCTCCTTTATCAGGGCTCTCCAATCCAGGATCAGACTTTGTACAAAAGCATTATAGGAGGACTTCAATATTTAACAGTAACCAGACCTGACATTGTTTACAGTGTCAACAAATTGAGTCAATTCACGCAATGTCCTCTTGACACTCACTGGAAAGCTGTGAAAAGAGTCCTCAAATATATAGTTGGAACTCCAAACTATGATCTATCCTTCACCAGATCCAAGTGTAACAGGTTAATTGGCTTTTCTGATGCTGACTGGGCAATTGACATTGATGACATGAGGTCAGTTATAGGTTTCTGTGTATATCTTGGATCAAACCTGGTTTCTTGGTGCTCAAAGAAGCAGGCATTTGTCTCAAGATCAAGCACAGAGGCTGAGTATAGAAGTTTGTCCCATTATGATTCAGAGGTTATATGGATCAAGCATCTCCTAACTGAAATTCGCATTCCAGTCAAACACATCCCTGTTATATATGGACTAACAATATTGGAGTTGAGTCCCTTGCTGAAAACCCATTTTTTCACTCAAGGGTCAAGCATGTGGAGTTCGATGTTCATTTTATTAGGGAGAAAGTGGGCCAATGCATACTTACTGTTCAACATGTGCCCTCCATTGATCAAGTGACTGATGTGCTTATAAAGCCTCTACCTAAACAATCCTTCATCTGGTTTAGGAACAAGCTCAACACAAACCCTTCACCTTCTTTGGATTGAGGGGTGTGTGTTAGAGTTAATCATGTATTAGGGTTATTCCAACATCTAGTCAGCCTAGAGTTTTGTTTTCTTCTGATTTTAGACGCATACAAGGGCCCATGCAAGGTTCTATGCAGGCTGGCTGTACTGGCTTGATCTGGACCCTTCTTTTGGTGTATAGCTGGCATGGAGATCAATGGTTCTCCTTTGGAGACCGTTGTGTTATCCTTTAGCTTCCCCTAGGTCTTATCCAGGGTTTAGCTTTATATAACAGCTTTCGTGTATTCAGTATTATCATGTTTTGATATCAGAAAGTAATCTGCCTCCTTTCCCTTTATGCTATGGCTTGTGTGTAGCTTTTACCAGCTTTAATCTTTTTCCTAACACGCTGCCATTGCCAGGACGGAGCTACTGGGGACACGAGTCCCCACAATATAACTTATCTTTTTTAAATTTCTATTTATTTATTTTTTGAAAATTAAAACAAAAACAAAATCGCCTAGTGGCCCAATAATATTTGAAGAATTTTAATCATTCAAGATATTTGTGCCCCCGATATAAGAAAATACTGCCGCTCAATGTGTAAAAGATTTTAGCCGCACGTAAAAGCCGAGTACTCTACCGTCCCATACGATATTAAATTATAAGCCCCACCCCTACCCCCCGGTTTCTCCTCCCAACACATATCAACCAAAAATACTCACCATGATTAAGCAACTGGGTGGGGGTGGGAAAAGGCAGCTAAAGGTCGAAAAGCCATCCTGGAGAATATTTGAAGTTTCCGTTGTTGCGGAATTTGTGATTGTGAGTGTATATATGAGTGTCCTCAAGAAAATTAACATTGTATGATCTGCAAACATATGTTAAGCTTTAATATTTTGTTTTCAACATGATTAACATATGTTAAGCTTTAATGGTTTGTATTCAACATCCGTGATTAATACGAACATGAAGCATCAAATTTAATACCAATCTCTCTCTCTCTCTCTCTCTCTCTCTCTCTCTCTCTCGCTATATATATAATCATAATTATAATTTATTTATAATTATAATTTATAATAACCCTAAAAGTACGAAAATTTCTGTGAAATTTCTTGTTGCCTAAATCGTCCCTTTCTTCTCCTATTTATAATGGTTAAATTGTCATTGCTCCTTATTTACACAGGACAATATTTTTTGCAGTAAATAACACATTAAATATAAGACATCTAAGAGTCATTGTGAAACTCATAGGAAACGTTATTCATGAGTAGGCAATAAGTTGGAATTAAGTGCTTTACCGAAATTATAGTCGATCTCCATTTCATCTTTTTTTCTTTTTCAACCTTCTTATATAACACTCTTTGTTATTATCAGAGTTCATACTCTTAGATTTTAATATTCTGTTGATTCATCAGTGTTGGAATTTTATTCACGAAAATTTCTCTTTTGATGTTGTTTGCCTTTCTTGGGCCTAAAATATTAGGAAACTATATTTAATTTTTATTTTGTTTCCGAAATAGAGTTTTTAGGTTAGTTAACTTGTTTATCAAGTTTAGAACTCATGTCTATTTAAGACAAGAAGTAGTCATTTATTAAAAGATGACTTCAACGCAGCAAGTAAGACATGAAGACAAGGAAGAACGATTTTTTACACAAGCATAACACAAGGACGAGAAAGACTTGAAGCCACGATTCACGACTCGTACATCTTTGAAGTTGCGTGACCAATAGAGAAGATCATCATAGCGTGGCTACAAGTATTTAGTATCAAGTGTTGATGCTACTGTTTTCGTATATTACTTTATGATTTTGTATTTGATCTTAAAAGAATTAATGTAGTATAGTTTTCATGTTTGTATACCCAGTTCGTAAACACGTTGCTTATAAACGAAATTTATCTGATGTGTTCTTTTATTTTTTTATTATTCCGCTGCTTTTTATTTGAACACTATTTGGTGTTAATTCTGGTGTTACTAACACCAGACTTAACATCTATTTACTAATACTTATTCAATTAACATGGACCTACAAATTTAAAATTGGCATCTAAAGCAGGTTACTTGACGTACTAAGTATATCGATCCTTATCTTTGTAAGACACTATGGATGCTCAAGGAAATCCGCGACCTCCGATCCTTAATGTCGAGAACTATTCTCTCTGGAAACAAAGAATGACGTGGCACATCAAGACTATTGATGAATGAGCATGGGGAACCATACTGGTTAGATGGGAAAAACCACACATTACTGATGCTGATGGTGATACCATCATCAAGAAAGAAGAAGAGTGGACGGCTGATGAACTATCAACACTCTCTGCGGTTATTTCAATTCAAGCTACTATAAAGTGCTTAAATAGTGCGAGTCGGCAAAAGATGCATGGGATGCGTTGCAGAGGGTGTGTGAAGGAACTCGCAGTGTCAAGAAATCAAGACTGGGGATGTTGACTACTACTTTTGAGTCAATGAGGATGGACGAGAAAGAGTCCATCATGGACTATGCTATGAGATTCTCAGATATTGCTAACGAGTGCGAAGAACTTGGTGAAGGTGTGACTAACTCGTGTCTTGTGGGAAAGTTTCTAAGATCGATTTCGAAGAAATTTTGCATCAAAGTGGTAGCTATTGAAGAAGCAAAGGTCACAGATGATTTAGACTTCGATGCTTTGGTAGGCTCGCTCAAAACTTTTGAGATGGAACATCTTGGTTCCAATTCAAAAGAGAAAAATGTTGCTCTATTCCAATGATAACTTTGATGATGATGAAGATATTGATTGGAGAGAGCTACTAGAGAATATTGAAACTACCACACTTGGGGAAGAAGAAGTATCTCTTATTTCTCAACGGTTCAACAAGCACTTGAAAAGGAAAAAAAATATTGGAGGTTCTTATTCAAAATTCGAGCCAGAGACGCTAACACCAAAATCTTTAGGGCGTACACTTACTATATTTCAGTCCTCATCTTCGGAATCCAAGACCTCTAGTTCCCCAAAGCCTCTTAATGAAGTTCATGTCATGAGTGTAAAGAGTGGGGACATTATAAAAATTAATGTGCAAATACTCTAAGGAAGAAGAACTTGATTGCAAAAGAGTTCAATGAAGAGGACAGTGATTCTGACGCATCTAATATTGTTCCAGCATTGTTTGCTAACATTGTGTGGGATGACCACATTCGTGTTGGTAACACCAAAACAAAAACCTGGTGCTTGAATGCAGAAGTAGAGGAAACACCTGACGGATACGAAAAATTTAGAATTGAGTATGAAAAATTATTTGCCAACTGGGGAAATCAACTGCTCAAAGTCAAGGCTCTTACAATCAAGGTGAATAAACTGACTGACGAAAAGGATGATCAACTAAAAATAATTGTCTGATTGGAGTCCTCACTCCCTAGAAAAGATGCTGAGCTTGAACGAGTGAAGACTGATTTGAAGAAGATCCAAGAACCCTCTCGAACCTCAACAAGGGTAAAGCTAAGCTAGACGAAACTCTGAATATGAGTGTCCCAGATTCATCGAAACACGGGATTGGATACAAGTCTGATCAGCAAGTTTTAGAATCAAGACAAATATTGGAGTCAACCAAACGCCACAAGAGAAGAAAAAGACAATACGTGTGTCATCACTAGGGTGAACGAGGTCACATTCGACCATTCTTATAGAAGATTGTTGGTAAACAAAGTCAGTTTAAAAGGTCGAAGCAGACTACTAAATTTCTTTATAGTTTCCGTGTTCCTAACACCAAAACTGACACCAAAGCTTGGTAAAAAAACGAGACCAAATGCAATAAGATTTATTCATCTCTGAAATCTCATGTTCCTAGAACTTAATACTTTGACAGTGGATGCTCTAAATATATGACCGGCTCAAAAGATCTTCTTTCAAATATTGTCAAGTTTCAAGGAGGAAAGGTGAAGTATGGTGGAGGTGCAAATGGCCAAATCATTGGCCAAGGAACCCTTCATGTTTCTGGGATTGCAAAGCTTGAAAATGTACTGCTTGTTGAAGGCTTAACTGGGAACTTGATAAGTATTAACCAACTCTGCGATGGTGGGTTCAGTGTCAAGTTCACTCATGAAAAGTGCGAAGTTTATGACGAGAACAATGCATGTATTCATACTGGTCAGAGGACTTCGGACAATTGCTACCAAATCAACAGTGATGTGTTTTGCAAACTTTCTCAACTAACTGATGTTGAGGTGTGGCATCAAAAGCTCGGGCATGTCAACTACAAGATGTTAGAGAGATAGACAAAGAAGGAAGCTGTGAATGGACTACCTAAGCTCAATAGTAAAATCATTCTATCTTGCGAGGCATGTAAGAAAGGGAAGCAGGCCAGGGTATCTCATCCAAATGTGTAGAGTCTCACTACATCAAACAGCTTCAAACTTCTTCATATGGATCTTATGGGTCCACTTGAAGTAGAAATCATTGGTGGTAAGAGGTATGTACTTGTGATAGTAGATGATTGCTCTCGTTTTACTTGGATAGAATTTTTAAAAGAAAAATATGAGGCTTTCGAAGCGTTTAAAAAACTGGCTAAAAAGTTATGTGTTCATTTTGGTGTGAGTATAGGCAGAATTAGGTCAGACCATGGGAAAGAATTTGAGAATATGTGTTTTTAAAATTATTGTTCCAAAGTTGGTTTAACTCATGAATTTTATTCACCCATCACCCCCAACAAAATGGGATACGAATGCAAAAATAGATCTCTTGCAGAAATGATAGGACTATGCTTATTTCGAATTAGATTGCAAAATATATTTGGGCAGAAGTAATGAATACTTCATTCCACATAATTAATAGGGTGTGTTTTAGAGTTGGGTCATGTGTTACTCCCTATGAGCTGTTGTTGGGGAAAAAAACCAAATTTAAACTATTTTCATATTTTTGGGTGCATCTGTTATGTGCTAAATGATAAAAATCATCTTTCAAAACATGACTCAAAGAGTGATAAACATTTTTTCATGGGATATTCTCAAAATATTCATGCACATATATTGTATAATATTAGAACGCGTTGCATAATTGAGTCAGTAAATGTCAAGTTTGATGATTTGATTAGTGGTGTTAGACCTGTTGAGGATATTGGTCTGGTTTATGATCAAAATTCTCAAGAAAATATTACGGTTGGTGTAGATGAAACTGCAGGTGTAGTAACTAAAGATGCAGGTGGTGACGGTATCGATGACATAACACCAAACATGAAACCATCTCAGGCTGCTCCAGAATCCAATTCAGACTCAAATGAGGAAGATCCAACTGGTCAGATTGACTTACATCAGAGGGATATACCCTCGAGAATCCAAGGAACCATCCTACGGGCCAAATCATTGGAGATCTCGACAAAAGAAGTACAAGAAATCGGGGAAAATTGTTTTTTTTTAGTACATTATATTGTCCACTTTCCAAAAAAGGACCATGATATTGTCCACTGTCAAAACACATCCACTAAGTTGGTAAAATTATCAAAAAAAGGTACAAAATTATCAAGATCGGGCCCAAACGCTGACGTGGCATGATTATTTATTTTCTTATCATTTTTTTATTTATTTTTAAATACTAAATATGTGATTTGATTGCCTAAATTGCCCTTCCTGTTTATATTTTTCCTCCTCTTTTTTCGTTGTCCCCTTCTACATCGGTTATGCATAACCTATGTAGTAAAATAGTTGGAAACAGAAAATTCCATGCTTGCATAATCAAGCATCATCTGGGAAATCACAAAAAATTATCCCAATAGTTATTTCAAATAAATTAAAATCAACAAAATAATATTCTTGCAGATGCAAAATTTACGTTGAAATTAATCGGAATATGTTAAAATTCCTCAGAACAAATTTACATTTGTAAAGAATATCAACACAATTAATCATGGAAATTAAAAATTCCTCAGAACAAAATTAATACTAGAAATTAAAAATTAAAGATAAAAAATCACAATAACACAATCAACCCGAACCTACTATAAATTAAATTAGAAATCCAAACCCGAGCACCAGCTTCAGATCTGGAAACTTATGATTGAAATGTTGGTCAAACCCTAGCCTTGAATTTGGAATCAAATCGAGCTTGAACACGGGCCGTCTGGATTTAAATCTAGAAAAGGAATCCAAAATGACAACCCAAATCGAAAGAAAAATCTCAAATTTGGAATCAAATCGAGCTCGAACACGGGCCGTCTGGATTGAGATCAAGAAAAGGAATCTAACTTCCCTAAATCCTTTCCCCTTTCCCGCGGGCTTCATTCAAACACGCACACACTGCGCAACACAGCGATGAAGAGGTTGTGCAAGCATGAGACGGTGCGAGGAGAGCATGCGGCGGAACCAGCAGCGCGAGGGCTGGCGCTGGCTGCAGTTTCGGATTGTGGGCTCAGTTCTCGGCTCGGCTCTGAATTGGTCGGAGCTTGAGGCATCCATGGCTATGATTTTGTTGCAGAAATTTGTCGGTTCGTATCAATAGAAGAAAAAGGGGAGAAAAACTGGGAAATAGAAGAACTGGGAAATTTCCCTTTTTGTTGCAGAAATTTGTTTGCTGGAATTATGATTTTTTTCATCCAAAAGTTGAACATTTTTTTGAGAAGAAGAGCTCTGCAAATAATCTTATTTTGTGCTCTCTCATTCTGGTCGTTGAACATTTTTTTTATGTATTTAAGTTATGTTGTATTTTTATTTGTTGATGTTATTTGTTGGGAAAAAAATAAAAAGGGAAAGAGAGAGGGGGAAAAATGAGATTGGGCAAAATTGGTAAATTGTAATTTATTTTTTCATTTAATGATTAAAATACATAAAAATTGAT
The DNA here is from genome assembly GCA_014905375.1 of Phtheirospermum japonicum. Lineage (NCBI taxonomy): Eukaryota > Viridiplantae > Streptophyta > Magnoliopsida > Lamiales > Orobanchaceae > Phtheirospermum > Phtheirospermum japonicum. The sequence continues at coordinate 109,983 of BMAC01001690.1, forward strand.
AAGAAAATAAATAATCACGCCGCGTCAGCGTTTGGGCCCGATCTTGATAAATTTGTACTTTTTTTGATAATTTTACCAACTTAGAGGATGTGTATTGATAGTGGAATATATCATGGTCCTTTTTTGGAAAGTGGACAATATAAAGTACTAAAAAGGTAATTTTCCCCAAGAAAGCGACAGATAAACTTCAGAGAGATGGTAAGGTTTGTTTTCTTATCTACAAATTGTTCTCAGATTCGAGAATCTTTGTTTCTCTCTAAAACAGAGCCAAAGAGTGTAGAGGATGCTCTTAAAGATGAATTCTGGATAAAGTCCATGCAAGAAGAGTTGGACCAATTAGCTAAGAATGATATTTGGGACTTAGTTCCTCGTCTAGAAAATTAACGTGTTACGGGTACGAAATGGATATTCAAGAATAACATGGATGAGGCTGGCAATATTTTGAGAAACAAGGCACGATTGGTTGCACAAATATACACTCAAATTGAGGGTATTGATTTTGATGAGACATTTGCTCCAATCGCTCATAGTGAATCGGTAAGACTCTTACTTACTATAGCATGCAATATGAAAATGTCTCTACATCAAATGGACATAAAAAGTGCTTTTCTTAATGGAGTCTTAAGTGAAGAAGTATTTCTTGAGCAACCTAAAGGGTTTGTTGATCCTCACAAACCAGATTTTGTTTTAAAATTAAAACAAGGCTTTGTATGGTTTAAAGCAAGCTCCCAGACCTTGGTATGAGAAGTTGACTCAGCACTTACTTTTCTTAAATTTTAATGTGGGGAAGTTGATAAAATCTTGTTTCTCCTTAAATCGAATAAGCACATTTTAATTGTCCAAGTTTATGTGGATGATATAACTTTTAGATCTGCCTACGAGCAGATGGTGAATGAGTTTATTACGATAATGTCTGACACATTCAAGATGAATATGGAAGGTAACCTCTCTTACTTTCTTGGCTTGAAAATTAAATAAATGGATGACAGTATTTTTCTTTCTCAGCCCAAATATGCTAAGAATCATGTTAACAAATTTGGGTTAGAGAATGCTACGCATAAGAAAACGCCGTTAGGCAAAACTATGAAATTGTCTAGAGATGATGTTGGTATTAGTGTTGATAACACCTTGTATAGGAGCATGATAGGGAGTCTTTTATACTTGATGGCTAGCAGGTTAGATATTATGTACAACGTGTGTCTATGTGCCAGGTACCAGTCAAATCCTAAAGAATCACATTTAAAAGTTGTTGAACGAATTATTACGTTAGTTGGTACAAGTGATTTAGGTGTTTGGTACAATAAGGAAACAAGTACTTAACTTGTGGGATATACCGAATCGGATCGGGCTGGGGATGTAGTGGATAGAAAGAGTACTATTGGGGGTTGTTTCTTCTTAGCTAGTAATCTTATCTCTTGGTATATTAAAAATCAAAATTGCATTTCTCTTTGTACAGCTGAAGCCGAGTATATTGCAGCTAGAAGTACTTGCACACAGTTGCTTTTGATGAACCAAATGATAGAGGACTATGGTCCACATAGTAGAATTTTGACTGTGCTTTGTGATAATTCCAGTGCCATTGATTTCTCGAAAAATCCAGTCCAGCACAAACGAATCAAACACATTGACATAAGGTACCACTTTATTCGTGACTTGGTTGAGAGAAAGATAGTTAGTCTTGAGCACATAGTAACAATAAACTAGCTTGCTGACATCTTCACAAAGGCATTAGATTGAGATCCCTTCTCTTATTTGAGAAGAGATCTCGGAATGTGCATTATTTAAGTACGTGTTGGTTTTGATGTCATGACACCTAAACTGTCATCAGTCGTGACATTTGCAGATTTTTGCATGCATTTTTTATTTTCTTTTTTCACACATATCCTAAATGCATTGGGTTTGGTTGAAGTGCAAGAAGTCATGTGTTGTAATAAAAAGTGGTGGCAAAAAGGCTAACCCCTCTTTTTTGGTGATTGTGAAACATTCTGCAGAAACAGGTTTTCTCACAGGTCCATAAAAAAAAGGGGTGTTAATTTTTTCTAGCAATTGCTAAAGGTAAGTAAGTTTCTTTCCAAAGTTACTGAAAAGATAATAAATATCTGGATAAAGTACAATCATTAATTTTTCACCTCCTTGAGTGATTTTGACGTACTTATTAACTCGAGTTAAGGGGTATGTTTTCATTTACTTCACCAGGTGTGATTTTAGTTATAATGTCATCACATAAAAAGTAACACTTATCATGTTACTTAAACCATTTGTTGTAGTTTTAATTTTTTAGGTCATTATTTTTAGGCATCAATTAAGACATTCATACTTTGTGAGGATGCCGTTCTACTTTGTGTTCTGTTGTTTGTGCTTGTGATCTTCACTTTATTCTCTTGATCATGTTATGAATTTTTCTAACCAAGTGTTTTAGTGGCATTATAATCGGAGGATTAAACCAGTAATAAGGGAGTTATTTGGGGAGTGAATAATTGCTTTCCAAAGGCTTTGTTCAACTATGGTGATGGTTTTTTAAAATATATCTCTATATCAGTTTATATATAATTGAGATTTGTGATTTTAATTTCCAATAGGAGATAGTGGTGTAGTTAAGCTTGAGATCGTGTGTCTTATTTTGAAAATGAGTGGGCTTGTTTTTTAAGGAAAGTAAAATCTAGGGTCTTAAATGAAGTAGTGGGAAGTTCTTTTTACTTTAACTTTTCATCTTCTTCCTTCTTCTACTGAGTACGGTTTTTCAAAATTAGCAAATTAGGTTTTTTACTTTCCCTTTTCTCTAATTTACTTCCTACGGCACTCGATCGTGTTCTTGTGTTTGTTCCAAATTCCTTGCAAAATGTCAAACTCTCCTTCACCCAGCAGAATTTCAGAGCTCCCAGCCGGATTGCACCGCTCTATTGATGAGCAGGCTCTGGTGAATCTACCAACCTACACCGCCATGGACATTCGAGAAGAAATCGGTGGTGTTGTAACACCAAACACAACACCAACTGATGCCCCTGCCGCATGTTCCTCTTCTGTTGGTGGGCAAGAACTGGTTCCCGTCGCCACTGCCACAGATACAACTCCAGCTGTTAAACTTGCTCCAGGGCAGATGGGCAATGAAATTGACGTGGATAATCCCCCGAACTTGCCATTTATAGCCAAGATCTTTGGTCCATTCGGAGATCTTTCCTTGAGGAAGTCAAGGCGGTTTCGCAACATCCCCCCTGGTACAATTCAGGTGGCCATTCCTAAGAGTTAGGCGGGTGAGCAACGTCATGTGCCCATTGAGAACATGAATTTGGTTGAAGAAGTTGCAGCTCTGACGGACTCCATGATGAGTATATGCCCCTGGAAAATGTTGTTGTGCCTCCAATTTCCTCTCGTCCACGGTTGTCCAAGCCATCTGCCCCTTGCCAAAAATAGACTGTGCGTCTGGCAGATAAGAAAAATCCACCCGAAGTTGATGACTCAAGTTCCTCTGATCCCCCATTCACTGTCGTTAATTTCTTCATTGGTGAAGTTGAAAGTTCTTCCCGTCCGTTGGTGGCCGACCCTCCTTTTACTCCGTTTAACATGACTCAGCCGGAGACCGAGTATAACTTATCCTCAGATTTTGATGATGACAACACACTAGCTGCCATGTTTTCTGTTTTGGAGTCTAAAGCTACCCAGAAAGTTGGTGATGGTTCTGGTGTTTCATCACCAATACTGACATCACCTACAGGTGCTCCAGTTTCGCCTCCTAGCTCCAGCTCTGGTGATGCAGTCTTTGCAGGTGCATAATTCCAATCAGCTGGACCTGACCAGTCTTCTAATGACTCCGATGAGGCACCATGTCAGGATGTTGATATTGAAGCCCTTATTCATGTGTCTACCAAAATTTTAACTAATGTGGTTGAAGAGGTTTTCCCTGGGTATCATCAGCGTGGAATGATGGATGAGCGTAGAGTCCCGGTAGACATTTTCAAAAAGCAAAATCTGATTACATTTTTTGAGAGTAAAGGTATGTATTCAACCATTTCTATAGAAATGCCTTTTGTTCGTGAAGTGGTGTTAGAGTTCTATGCAAACATGCTTTCTTCTGTTCCTGATCCTAAGTCCGTCAGTTTTAGTAAAGTTTATGTGTGTGGAAAGTTTTATGCTTTTACTTTTGATTTAATAAATAAACTGTTTGGGACTGAGGATTATCATGGGGACTCTAATATTGATTATATGAATGAGGTCCTCGAATTTTTGTCTGGGAGCATGCATAAGGAATGGCGTGAGCAGTTGTCTGGTACAAAATTATCCTCGTTGTATTCGGTTTTGCATAAGGTGGTAATTTTTAACTGGGTGCCGACAAAGAATGCGACTGTTGTGATGCGTCCTCAAGCCCAGTTTCTGTTTAAGCTAGGCCGTCGTATCAAGTTCAATCTTGGTCAGCACGTGTTTGAAATTGTCACCAGGTTTGCTACATCCAAAGCGACTTCCTCTTTTTGCTTTGCTCCCCTCATTTTTAGCATCCTTGAGAATAAATGTTTTCAGCCTAATGAGGATGATGTGTATATTGGTGAGCCTGAGTGGTTTTCATTGTGTGGTCGACATACTGCTGGAGTTCGAATTGTGGATCTTCCATGGCAGCCTCCATCTCGAGCTGCTGGTCCTTCTGGTATTAATTCTGGTGCTGTTAACACCAGTTCTAACATTGTTCAGTTTTCTGCTCCAGTAGTGCGGGCTCAGGTTGGTATGCTTAATCTTAAGATTGACCAGATGTAGGCTCAAGTTGCACAGATGAAGGCACTACATGACTCGTTTGTTGAGGCCCTTTTGCTTTCAGAACAAAAAGGGGGAGATGACGATGATGATGAAGACACGGACGACGACGACGATGATGATGATGATGCGGTTGCAGCTGAGGATTATGATGAATCAACTTAGAGTGTTGAATATGTGGGTTGATAGACCAAAAGCAAGAGGAAGGCTAGCGATGAAGGGCCTTCTCCTCGTCGTTCGATGAGCACTCATAGCCGTTAATTTATTATGCTTTGAGAACAATAATTATTTGATTGTGTTTTGTGTTTTTTTGAACAATGGTTATTTGTCAAGGGGGATTTTTTATTTAGGGGGAGTTTCTGAACATTTATTTGCGTCTTAGGTATTTTGTCCAGAAAGGAAAAAGGGGTAGATTGTTGGGGATTTTATTCACGGCAATCTCCCTTTTGATGTTGTTTGCCTTTCTTGGGCCCAAAATATTAGGAAACTATGTTTAATTGTTATTTTATTTCCTAGATAGAGTTTTGAGGTTAGTTAACTTATTTATCAAGTTTAGGACTCTTGTCTATTTAAGACAAGAAGGAGTCATGTATTAAATGATGACTTGAATGCAGCAAGTAAGACATGAAGACAAGGAAAAATGATTTTTTACACAAGCAGAACACAAGTACGAGAAAGACTTGAAGCCACGATCCACGACTCGTACATCTTTAAAGTTGCGTGACCAACGGAGAAGATCATCATAGCGTGGCTAAAAGTATTTAGTATCAAGTGTTGATACTAATATTTTCATATATTACTTTATGATTTTGTATTTGATCTTAATATAATTAAAGTAATATAGTTTTCGGGTTTGTATACGCAGTTCGTAAGCACGTTGCTTACGAACGAAATTTATCTGTTGTGTTCTTTTATTTTTTAATTATTCCGCTGCTTTTTATTTGAATACTATTTAGTGTTAATTCTGGTGTTATTAACACGAGACTTAACATCTATTTACTAATACTTATTCAATTACCATAGACCTACAAATTTACAATCAGGCCTCAAGAGATGGAAGAGGTTAATTAGGCAGCAATATTCCTTTAAACTAGACAGGTTGTTTTTGTTTTCTTCTACATATTTTTTTTCAAAATCAAATTTCTTGCTATTTTATAATGATGTTAATTTATTTTTTTTCAATTTTCTCTTGCTTTCATGTACTAATACTTTTTCATATGGTACAAAGATTTATGATTGTGTATAGTGTTCATCATGTTCATTTTTCAATTGGGTTTTGCAAGTTCATAAATAAAATAATTGTGAATTTTAAAATATATTTTATTATTAATTCACAGATAATAGACATAAGGATTTAACATTACCTAAACATACCTTTACACTTTGTATGTTGGCACATATCCACTATTCAAACATATTGGCTACTTTGCAATAGGGAATTCAAGTATTTAGGCCTTTCATGGGAACTTCATGACTTATACAGAAAATAAAAAATAAAAAATCGTAGTATACGTCAAAGCATATATAAGACGAATCATCATAGTACATAAGGTATTGGATGTCATGTTACAAAAATATTAAAATTTGAAATATAACTACAACTTACCTGTATTCCTATAGTTAAAATGTGTTGGGAAATTTATTTATGAAATTTCTTTATTTTGTTATTTGCCTTTCTTGTGCCCAAAATATATTAGGGAATTAGAATTAGTACTCTAGATCTTTTTCCTAGATTGTATCTAAGATTTTATTTCGTTTCCTAGATTATGTTTATGACTTATTTAACTTGTCTACCAAGTTTAGGACTCTAGGACTCTTATCTATTTAAGACAAGACAAGGACACAAGAGAAATATATCTCTCATATACACGGCTTATCCCGACGAAAAGAAAAAGAGAGACGCAGCAAGAGCAAGACAACGCAATACGCCGAGCAAGAACTAATACAAGCAAGAAACTACTTGAAGCCACTGTCCGAGATTAAGAAGGTATTCGAAGTTGCGTGACCAACGGAGGAGATATTTAATCTAGGCGACATGTATTTAGTATCATATGTTTGATACTCTAGTTTTCATGTATTACTTCTTATCTTTTTGTATTGATCTTGAACAAAGAAAAGTAATATAGTTTTCGGGTTTTTACACCCAAGTTCACAAGTACTTTTACTTGTGAACTGAATTTAAACTGATGTGTTCTAAGTTTATATTTCCGCTTCTTATTTTATTTAAACTCTGGTTGATGTTAGTTTTAGTGTTGGTTAACATTGAAAGCAACATCATTTACTAATACTTATTTTCAAAACCATAAACCTACAAAATTACAATTGGCATCTAGAGCGGGTTACTTGACGTACTAAGTATATCGATTCTTATTTTCTAGGTACTATGGATGCAGAGGATGATGAATCTTTTGACGAGTATGAGAAGCTGAGCATTGAGCATAAGTAATTATTTGTTAGTTGGGGAAAACAAGTACTCAAAGTTAGGGATCTTAAGATTGAGGTGGACAAACTGCCTTGAGAAAAGGATGACCAACCGAATATAATTGTCCGATTGAAGTCATCCCTTACCAAAAAGGATGATGAGCTAGAACGAGTGAAGACCGATTTGAAAAAAGTCCAAGAAACTCTCTCAAACCTCAACAAGGGTAAGGAAATCTTGATGAAAATTTGGAATGAGTATCCCGGGTTTTTCGAAACACGGGATTGGATACAAGTATTTTCAAAAGCCAGATTCAAGTCAAAAGGTGAAGTCAACCAAACGCCACAAGAGGAGAAGAAGACAATACGTGTGCCATCACTGTGGTGAACCAGGTCACATACAACCATACTGCTGGAAGCTTGTTGTCAAGCAAACTCATTTTAAAAGGTCAAAGCTGACTACTGAGTTCCGTGACGGTTTCTGTGTTCCCAACACCAAAGCCAACACCATATTCAAGCAGGTCTAGATCAAAAAGAACGAGATCAAATGCAACATGATCTATTCCTCTCTGAAGTCTCACATCCCTGAAGCCTGGTATTTTGATTTTGGATGCTCTAAGCACCTGATCGGCTCGGAAGATCTCCTCTTGAATATTGTCAAATTTGGTGGAGAAAAGGTGAAGTATGGTGGAGGTGCAAATGGCCAAATCATTGGCCAAGGAACTCTTCATGTCCCTGGTATTGCAAAGCTCGAGAACGTGTTACTTGTTGAAGGCTTAAATGCGAACTTGATTGGCATTAGCCAATTGTGCGATGGTGGTTTCAATGTCAAGTTCACTCATGAAAGGTGCGAAGATTATGACGAGGGAAATGCATGTATTCTCACTGTTCGTAGGACTTCTGACGATTGCTACCAAATCAATGGTGATATTTTTTGCAAACTATCTCAACCGAGTGATGCCGATGTGTGGCATCAAAAGCTCGGACATGTCACTTACAAGATGATGGAGAGATTGGTCAAGAAGGATGTTGTGAATGGACTACCTAAGTTCAACACTAAAAATATTCCAGTTTGCGAGGCATGTCAGAAAGGAAAGCAAGTCAGGGTGCCACATCCAACAGTACAAAGTTTCACTACCTCATATTGTTTTGAACTCCTTCATATGGACCTTTTGGGACCACTTGAAGTTGAGAGTCTTGGTGGTAAGAGGTATGTACTTCTGATTATTGATGATTTTTCTCGTTTTACATGGGTTGAATTTTTAAAAGAAAAATCTAAGGCTTTCAAAGCAATAAAAATCTTGCGAAAAAGTTATGTGTTCGTTTTGGTGTGAGTATAGGTAGAATAAGGTCTGATCATGGGAAAGAGTTTGAGAATGCATCCTTTTCAAAATATTGTTCCAAGTTGGTATAACTCATGAATTTTCTTCACCCATCACCCTCAACAAAATAGGATAGTCGAACGCAAAAATAGATCTCTTATAGAAATGACTAGGACTATGCTTATTTCAAATGGGGTTGCTAAATGTTTTTGGGCAGAAGCAGTGAACACTGCATGCCATATAATTAATAGGGTGTATTTTAGATCGGGGTCTTTTGTTACTCCCTATGAATTATTGATGGACAAAAAGCCAAATTTGAGTTATTTTCATATTTTTGGGTGCATTTGTTATGTGCTAAATGATAGAAATCATCTTGCTTCACAGAGTGATAAAAGTGTTTTTATGGGATACTCTAAAAATACTCATGCATATAAATTGTTTAATCTTAGAACGTGTTGCATGATTGAGTCGGTAAATGTCAAGTTTGATGATATGATTAGTGGTTTTAGACTGGCTTAGGTTGATGATCTTGTCTATGATCAGAATCCTCAGGAAAATGTTACGGCTGGGGTAGATGAAATTGCAGGTGTTGAAACTGAAGAAACTAGGGATGTTGGCTTCGGTGATGGTTCTAGTAACTCAACATAAAACCCAACACCTACTCAAGCTGCTCCAGAGTCTGATTCTGATCCATTTTTGGAAGATCCAACTAAACCCATTAACTTACATCAGAGAATAATTCCCTCAAGAATTCAGAAGAATCATCTTATGAGCCAAATTACTGGAGATCTCGATGAAAGAACTACAAGAAAGCGACAAATAAATTTCAAAGAGATGGTAAGATTTGTTTGCTTGTTTACTAACTGTCTAAAACTCGAGAATCTTTGTCTCTTCCCAAAACAGAGCCCAAGCATGTAGAGGATGCTCTTAAAGCCGAGTATATTGCAGCTGGAAGTGCTTGTACACAGTTATTGTGGATGAACCAAATGATAGAGGACTATGGTCTACGTAGTAGAATATTGACTGTGCTCTGCGATAATTCCAGTGCCTTTGATATCTGGAAAAATCCAGTCCATCACTCTCGTATAAAACACATTGACATAAGGTACTACTTTATTCGAGACTTGGTTGAGAGGAAGATAGTTAGCCTTGAGCATATAAGAACGGACAATCAGCTTGCTGACATCTTCACAAAGGCATTAAATCTAGAGACCTTCTCTCGTTTGAGAAGAGATCTCGGTATGTGTATTGTTTAAGTCAATGTTGGTTTTGATGTTGTGACACCCCAAACTGACATCAGTCACAACATCTATATACATTTGCATGCATTTTTATTTTCTTTCTCATACATAATCTAAATGCATTAAGTCTGGTTGAAAGTGCAATAAGGTCTTATGTTATAATAAAAGTGATGACAAAAAGACTAACCTCTTCAATTAGGTAATTGTGGAAATTTCCCGTAGAAACTGGTTTTCTCCCAGGTCCAAAAACAAGAGGTGTGAACAGAAATTTCTCAAGATAAGCTATTTATCTTCAAATATCTAAGAGGATGAAGAAAATCTGGATTCAAAATGATCCAATCTTTAAAGTTCACCTCATTGAGTGATTTTGACGTAGTCATTAACTTGGGTTAAGGGGTTTGTTTCCATTGACTTCACCTGAAGTAATGTTGATTATAATGTCATCAGTCATGAAAAGAAACATGGATCAAGTCACTAAAACCATAATGTGATTTTTTAAACCTTTTTAGGTCATGAGTTTTAGGCATCAATTAGGACATTCATACTTTGTGAATTTACCTAATTGTTGTATGTTTTGTTGCTTGCGCTTGTGTCTTTCCTGAATTCTCTAATCTTGTTTTGAATCTTGCTAACCAAGTGTTTCAGTGGTGTTATAATCAGAGGATTGGACAGGTAATAAGGGGTGGATATGGTGGGTGAAAAATTATTTTCCAAAGAATATGTTCAACTATTGAGATGGTTTATAAAAATCTAGCTCTATCTCAGTTTTATATGTAATTGGGATTTGTGATTTTAATTTCAAAAAGGAGATAGTGATTTAGTTAAGCCTTGAGTTCGTGTAACCTATTTTTGGGAAGTGAAATTGTGTGTCTTTTTTGAGAAAGAGTAAGCTGGTTTTTAAGGAAAGAAAAATCTTGTGTCTAAAAAGAAGTAGTGGGAATAGTGGGGGGTTATCTATTCACTTTACCTTTTTCATCCCCTTCCTTTTTTTTTCGACTGAGTACGAGTTTTCATTATTGACAAAGTTAGGATTTTTACATTTCTTTCTCCAAAAATTACTGCATATGACACTCGATTTTGTGTTTGTGGTTGCTTCCAATTCTCTTGCAGGATGTCAAACTCTCCATCACCCAACAATGCCACGGTTATCCAAGTCAGCTAATCCTCGCTAGAAACAGACACTGCGCATGGATGATAAGAAAAATCCACCCAATGGTGATTCAAGTGCCTCTGATCCCCCGTTCCAGTCCAAGAAGAAAAGTTCAAAAGCTGCCAAGAAAGTCAATGTTGGTTCTGGTGTTTCGTCACCAAACCTGACATCCCTTACAGTTGCTCTGATTTTGTCTCCCAACTCCAATTCTGATGATGTAGGTTCAGAAGGCACCTCCTTCTAATTAGCTACTTCTAAGCAGTCTTCTGATGACTCTAATGAAGCTCCGTCTCAAGCCGTTGAGATTGAAGACATGGAACCAATCTCCACGAAGTTCTTGACTACCGAAGTTGAAGAGCTATTTTTCAATTATCGAGCTGCTGGTGCTTCCCGTGTTGGTTATGGTGATGGTAACACCAGTTCTAACACCGTTCAATTTTCTGATCTAGTATTTTTCCACTTCGGGACTCGATTTTGGGGTCCTTTTTCTTTCAGAACAAAAAATGAGGAGAAGATGCAGAAGACGCGGGCGATCGAGGATGGTGATAAGGAGTTCGAGCCATTGATTGATTTGTGGTTTGTTTGTTTTAAACAATGAGTATTTGTTTAGGGGGAGTTTTAATTTAGGGGGACTTTATAGTCCTTTGAAGTTTTATTGCGCGTCTAGGTTATTTTGTCCATAAAGGCAAAAGGGGGAGATTATTGGGAAATTTATTTATGGAATTTCCTTATTTTGTTATTTGCCTTTCTTGGGCCCAAAATATATTAGAGAATTAGAATTAGAACTCTAGATTTGTTTCCTAGATTGTGTCTAGGATTTTATTTCGTTTCCTAGATTGTGTTTAGGACTTGTTTAACTTGTCTACCAAGTTTAGGACTCTAAAACTCTTGTCTATTTAAAACAAGACAAGGACACAAGAGAAACATATCTCTCCTATACACGGTCTTGACGAAAAGAAAAGGAGAGACGCAGTAAGATCAAGACAACGCAATACGCCGAGCAAGAATACAAGCAAGATAACTACTTGAAGCCACTGTCCGAAATCAAGAAGGTCTTCGAAGTTGCGTGACCAATGGAGGAGATATTTCATCTAGGCGACAAGTATTTAGTATCATATGTTTGATACTCTATTTTTAATATATTACTTCTTATCTTTTTGTATTGATCTTGAACAAAAAAAAAATTAATATAATTTTCGAGTTTGTACACCCAAGTTCACAAGTACTTTTACTTGTGAACTAAATTTAAACTGCTGTGTTCTAAGTTTATATTTCCGCAAATTATTTTAGTTAAACTCTGGTTGATGTTAGTTTTAGTATTGGTTAACATTGAAAGTAACATCATTTACTGATATTTATTTTCAAAACCATAGACCTATAAAATTACAAAATGCATGATATTATGTAGAAAAACTCAAAACTATATTTTATCTACCTATTCATTCATGGTGCTATTATAATAAAAGTTTTTTGGAATTCTGAGACATATTTCAAAATTTCCTAAGCTCGCTCACAAGTATATATTTGTTGTTGCCAATATCTTTGTGTGCCAATATTTTTCTTCACAACTATCGCTTATTAAGTTAAGAACATCTTTGTTTTACTTGGGATGGAATATTTGATCTATTTTATTTTATTTTTTCTTCTTCTTCTTCTTCTTCTTCTTCTTTTATCTTGATTTTATTTATTTATATGTTGAATTCCAAAGTACATTATTTTTGGAAAATACCCAAAAATGGAATTAAATGATGAAGCATGTAAAAAAAAAATTTACCGTTGTCATTCTTCATTTAAACATCCGATTGAGATTATACTGTTAATTTAATTTTTCATGTTCTTATGCCCAAATGAATTACGATTGATAAGGGAGCAATATGTTTATAGTTTTCCATATTGAAAGTTCATATGTGATTAAATATGATTGGGTTATTAGAAAAAAAAATGTTTGGCTTATCATTTTTTAAAAACCAACTTTTCGTTGAATAAAGAAGATATTAAAAATACAATAAAAAATAACTTACTTACCTTAGAATCACATAATATTTTTTTAGTAAAGAAGATTTTTAAACTCAATTTCTTTAGTTTAACTATCTAAAAACAAAAAATAAACTCATCAATACTTTAATTGTTGACTTCCCCGAATCAATATGAATTCCAACCATTCTACATCATATTCTAATTTTAAATATATTGAATATATATTGAATTGAAGGAAACAAGTATATCAATGGAGAACCGGATTGGGTTCAAATGAGAACCCCGTCATTATATGTGAACCTAGAAACTAATCCTGGCCTTAGATATAATATTGCACAATGCAATTATATGTCCAGGTTCATTGTGCTTTTTACACAGTACTGTAGTGCTAAAATCAGTCAAGTTTTTTTAATTTAATTATATATATTTATTTTTTACATTTTAAAACATGCAATATGTATCTTAAATTGTAGATCTTGAGAATGTGATTAATTTGATATATATTTCATTCAAAACGAATAAAATTTGAAAAAGTTATGGTTTGTTGAAGATTTGAGTTTCATTTCAAATTTTTGAATTTGCAGTTTATAGACGAAATTTGCGATACTTTTTGTATACAATCGTAGTGTTTTTTTTCTTAATCTATTGTGCTTTCTAAAGAACAATTTAGTGCTCTTTGTAAACGTTGATATATGTCCAAAATACCATTTTTAATTAATTAATGCATTTTTTTACATTATTACCATGCTGACATGTCATGATCTCAACCATCAAGATTATTCAATCTAATGGTCAAGATGAGTCCCTAGGTTCACATATAATGACGGGTTCTCATTTGAACCCAACCCATGGAGAACCAATCTCTTTAAGAATCTTGAAGATAAATCAAAAGATATTCACATTAAAATTGAAGGCTTTAAGAGTTGGATCTGAAGTAACCTGCAGATAAAATTCTTCTACCAGGATCCATAAAATGGTTATAAAAGATGAAGAAGTAAGTAAATATAAACTATAATCTTTTAGGATTATTGTATTTAAATTAATATAAAATTGTACTTTTTTGCAGGGTGTAAAGATTGAAGTGCAAATATTCAACGACGACATCAATTTCTTTCTTGAGATTTTTGATTTTAACAATGACATAATTTCAGATGGAGAAGTTAGAAAAGTAAATCAAAAATATTCAAATGCACATCAGAAAAAGGAATTGATCTTCGAAAAAAGCATTTTCGTGAAGGATGCGATAGAAACAATTGGAAATGAAATGAAATACATCATTGTGGAGTTCAAATATATAAATCTTTATTTTCACAAAAATTAAGTAGGTATAATTTATTAAACCTTTTCCATATTTGAATATTATTAAAACAACATGTTGCATTATGCCTTGCAGATGTATATGGAATTGATGTAAATGTTAAATAACTCAAAATGATCTGAATGGTGCAACGAGTTGGGTGAGGGAGATTAAAACCATCAATAAAGAGTAAGAACTGGTGTTTTTATAGAATTATTTTTATATGTTTTTCTATTTTTAGTTATTAATGAAAATACCAAGACAATATCAGTAGACACTAATTTAAATGACTCATATAATACATACTATATAAATTCCACCCCATAATTTTTAGTGTGTGGGAAGATTTGGCAAGGAACGAAAGAAAAGAGTTAGATGAAAAATTTCAAGAAAAACCAATAGTTGTACGCTAAAGTCATTTCAAAATGTGCATTGGCAGTAATTTTCCAAATTCGGTTTATTAATAAAATATTTTTTTGGAAATTCTTTTAAATGAATATGCAAAAAATGAAAAAAAAAATTGACAATTGTTATTTTTTTTTATGAAGAAATAATTTGACTTTTTCCAATGTTTTAATTGTTTTTGGTGAGTTGCACCTCCAAAGTACATCAACGTGAACTCTACGAATAGAAACGGATTGTCAAGAATCTAAACATTTGAAAAATGAGTAACTCAAAATATTTAAATATTTAAACTACAATGATCGAATTACATAATAATGCGCAACAATTGTTTTCTACCTTTTAATACAGCTTGAATGCAATTGATAATCCTGTGGAAGTCGACAAAAAACAATGATCGAAAGGATGAAATTTGAAAAAGATGTGAGCCTTGGCGATATCATTTCCAATCAATAAATTAACCAAGATATAAACTATTTTTGATATTATTTGTTTTTCATTAAGACTTTGAATACTCTTTTAAAAAACAAATATTTTTCTAAGCACTTGCCTTGAATATATTTACAGGATATGTACTATTGTGTCAAAGAGTGGTCAACATTATTGAAAATAAATCGTCACTATGGTTTGATGCACGCAAGGAATTATGTCTGCAATCAATGACATGAAAACTTGTAACACATGCGGATAGAATGATGTCGAAAAAATATACCAAGGTAGGAATTTCTTTTATTTAAAACTTTACAAAATAATAACTCATCAATAGCAATTATTACTTTATCCTTTGCAGATATCGAATAATATTGAATGTAGTCGAATACTCACGTCATAACTATGTTTGAGGAAGCGGTCACTTTGTTTATTGAATCCCTAGTGCTCGAGTATAAAAAATTAATTAGGTAACAAAATTATATAATACATAATTATCATATAAATACTTATATATATATATATATATAGGTATAGGATCATGTGAGAATGGATCCGTAGGTGAGAAATGAGAATGAATTATGTCCACAAATTTTAATGCCTTTTTATTAAGAGACCGGTGGTATTTTTTGTAATTATAAACACCCGATGGCATTTTTGTAAATAAGAGACCTAGTGGTTTCTTATCTAAAATTAGATGAAATCTCTATTTCTCTCTCTAAAAGTCTCTCCGTCCATGGCTGCCACATCCATTTCCTCTGCAACAAACAAGCTCGCGAATCAAAAACCAAAAGGTCTTCATCTCCGGCGATTTCAAAAGTCTCAATCCACGCGCCTCCACAGTCTCCAATGTTCTCAAGACACTCCAACAATCCGAATTGGTCTCCAAGTCGCAAGATCCGGATTCGGTCACCAGATCGCCGAAGCCAACGGTTCTGGTCTCCGAGAAGCTCGGAGAAGACGGCCTCGATATGGTTAGGAGCTTCATCTAATTTTAGGGGAGTTCATCTAATTTCAGGACTTCATCTGATTATGTGGTTTGTGCACAAGTAAGTGTAAGATGTGTTTGTTTCTTTTTTCAATTATTTTCGCAAAGTAGAGTTTGAATCAAAAATATATTATTTTTTGAATTTATTTCATCAATTTGGGGTTTGAAAATTTTAATTTGTTTTGAATATTAGGGTTTTGAATTGAGTTTACGGTTTTAGTGATGATATATATTTGTAATTGTAGAGTTTATCTGAGTTTTTTTAGGGTTTAGTAATGTTAAATATTATGAACATTAGTGGTTTTATTAGATCTTCATTTACATCTTGCAAACGCTCCTAGTTTTGGTCCTGGTGCATGCTTTCAATACTTTTTCAATTATTTTTCTCAATTTTATTTTTCTGAATCTTCTTTTATATCTGTAAATGTGTTAACGTTTACATCCATGTGACTATCAATAGAAAGTGAAAAAACCTCTTGATTTATAATTATTTTGATAGTGTTATGGTATTATTTTTATAGGTACATAATTAATGTGCATATATTTTATAATTAATGTGCGAAAACTCGTATATTGGTGTGCTTTTATATTGGTTTACTTCTTTATGTTTTGAGTGGAGAGAATTTGTAATTCTTGATATTGATCTTGAATTGGTACTGAATTTTGGATGTCCTCATTGTTTGAGAGTTAAGATAAATCACTTATTTATTTTTTTTAAGAATAAGATATATATATATTTCAATGTAACAATTCTATGTTTGATATCAGAGTTGCAATGTGTTAAAAGAACCAAAAAAATAAAAAATAAGTGCCCATTCTTTTAGTAGATTGTACAGACAAAATTAGCGTTGGTCTCATGCTATGTTTGTCATTCTACGTTCAATAGTGTTATGGTTGAGATATTAAAGTTGCCAACTACCACAGTATGTAGTCAAAGGGCTTTCTTTCTCCTACTCAAACATCATTCCGTTTTAGAAAAGAGTTTGGATTATTTGTAATGTTTAGAAAAGTTATGAACTCCACTAACACTAGGACCAACACATATTCGCATCAACTAGTGTAGCAGGTTTGATATGGGTTCTTTGTATGTTCTCGTCCAATAGACAAATGCATCATAATTAACCGGAGTTTTAATTGATTTAACTTATAATGGGAAAATTTCAGATTTCTGGTGCCRGAAGGATGTGACTTGGTTGCAGCTGGTGCACTTCCGGTTGCATATGGTACATCACATGTTGCGCTRGTTCATAGAGCGCAACTGCGTGATGGTCAGGTAGAGAAAGTTCTATACTTTGTTTTTGGAGAAATTATGTGGATGAGAATTATGCGATAATTTTATTTATTTATTTATTTATTGGGGCAAAGTAGGTAGTGGTGGTTCTTGGTGCAGCTGGTGAAGTTGGTATTTCTGTTGGGCAAGGTCTGTGGTGCCGTTATTATAGCTGTTGCTAGGTAACCCACGTATGCATTAGGATTTTTGCGACTCAAAACTAGCATTCCATTTTGGGTTAAATTACAAATATTACTCATGAACGTCGGCCGAAAAATAGCCTTCTCCAGCACCTGTCAGTGTTCAGCCTCCTCCGGTTCTTGGCCCGACAGCCCCGCGCCCTTGAAATCCTATGGAATTCTTATTTATATCTAAGGAAACAAAGTTTTCTAAAATTTTATGTTTCCTGCTAAATTTGAGAATCCTGTAAACTGACCTAAAAACTTAACTTAGTCCTTTTGAAACTTTAATTTTTTGCAATGAATGTCTGATCTTTACTTCCTGTGTTGTGTGCTTGTTTAATTTTCAATTATTAGACAGTGTATTACTTAGTAATGTGCAATGTATAACTTAGTAATGTGCAAAATAACTCTTATTATTGTGCAATGTATTGCTTAGTAATGTGCATCGTATACGGTTTCTGTGCATAGAATTTTCCCTTGTATATATGTTGTATATTTTTCTTGATTATGTCACTCTCTGAAAAAGGATTTTAATTAATATGCACATGAGTTCTTATTATTGTGCAAATTATTACTTATTAATGTGCATCATATACAGTTTGCCAGTACAGTCACCCGAAGCACAAAGAAAGTTGATATTACATTGAGTCATTAAAAGAAAGAAGAAAGAAGGCAAAGTATGAACCATATAGTGGTGATTCTGAGAGGCCTTTGCGACATAATGAGGAGTCTGAACCTTCACCACAAATGAGAAACCTCCGCCATGTAATGAAGAACCATCTAAAAGATACTCCACCTTTAGGCGTGCACATTCTAGAGAAGAATTTGTGATTCTGGCAAAAGTTGCAGCAGATTTTTTCCCATTTTTTAAAATTTTTTTTTGATATATCTTGTCAGACTCATGTGTAATTTTCATTGCTGGTGTGTTTTTATAATTTCTGTATTGATATATATTGTGCATGACTTGTAATACGATTGTGCAGGTCTTATGGCACTATTGTGCATATCCTGTAACTAATGTTGTAATATTTATTTTGATTTTAAAATAAAGTTAAATTGATATTGCTAGATCATATTATGATTTTGCAAATAGAGCCTTCACCTCAATCTTATAACTAGTACCGAAAGACCAAAAAATTAAATAAGCTTTCATGAAACACTAGAACCAAGAGTGCAAGAGCGTCTGCACCAGTGACATATTGTGCACAACTTATTTCACTATTGTGCAAAATTCATTACATTGTTGTGCACAAATTGACACTTACTTGTGCACAACCCAATTTGCTAAATTAAGAAAATAAAAATAAGAAAATAATATTAAGGGTAGGTCTTGATATATGCCAATTGGTCCCATTTTTACTTCCTTCCTCAAATCACCTGCAAATTACAATGTGCAAAGAAGTGATTATTACAACCATAACCGATACCAACTAAAATTTCGAGGTAAGAACACACAAAAATCAGAAAATAAATTTTTAAATATCTTTGAAGTAATGATACATCTTGGCTCATGCACCATTGCCCTTTTAAATTGCTCGATTGACAATCAGCGTATTTAGTAGTTATCAATACAGCTACAAATGTAACATTTATTTGTGGTTGTCAATCCTAGTGAAAGGTGCAAACACCATATTAATGTGCACAAAATGGCAATTATTTGCGCACAAACAAATCACACTAGCATCAGATGACAACCACATCAGACGACAACACGCGCATAATTTTTTAATCACAACAAGTGTAAACACCATTTTGCTACTGCAGAGACGTACACAAGGGAACACACTAATGTGCACAAACTGACACTAAATTGTGCACAAAATAAATCAGACGGCAACCACATCAGACGACGACATGTACAGATTTTTTTAAGACTTCACGACACAGTCCAAAACAACATTCAACATGGATGTGTACAAGGAAACACATTAATGTGCAAAAACGGACACTGAATTGTGCACAAAAAAAAAAAATCACACGACAACCACATCAGACGACGACACGCACATATTTTTTTAAGACTTCACGACACGGGTAAAACACCATTCAGCACGGACGTGCACAAGGGAACACACTAATGTGCACAAACTGACACTGAATTGTGCACAATACAAATCAGACAGCAATCACATCAGACGACGACACTCACGGATTTTTTTAAGATTTCACGACACGTGCAAAACACCATTCAGCACAGACATGCACAAGGGAACACACTAATGTGCACAAACTGACACTGAATTGTGCACAATACAAATCAGACAACAACCACATCAGACGACGACACGCACATATTTTTTAAAACTTCACGACACGTGCAAAACACTATTTAGCACGGACGTGCACAAGCAAACACGCTAATGTGCACAAACTAATAGTGAATTGTGCACAATACAAATCAGGCAGCAACCACATCAGACGACGATACTCAGAGATTTTTTTAAGACTTCACGACACGTGCAAAACACCATTCAGCACGGACGTGCACAATGGAACACACTAATGTGCACAAAATGACACTGAATTGTGCACAATACAAATCAGACAGCAACCACATCAGACGACGACACGCACAGATCTTTACCAGGTTAACTCAGAAAAATACAAATTCAAAAATCCAAAAATCAGATCAACTCCACTAATTTAAAATAAAACATTACCTGATTCGTTCAAAATCGAAGACATCGGTGTGCAACCAAAATTGAACCAAGAAAAGATCGAATCGATTAGGATCATGCCTCTAAAATAAAAAAATCTCCCCAAATTTGGATAGGATCGCGTTTGAATAAAACCTAGAAGATTTTTTCTTGATTAAATTGAATAGCATCAAAGCAGATTTCTTCAGCCCGGGCACATCCACCTTGAACACGTGCGCCTCCGGCGTCTCCTTCCAGTCGATGCGAGCATTAGCCACCGCCGTGGTTTATCAAGCGATGGAGGACGGACGGCAGATTGGAGGTTTGAGACTGCCTTCGAATAGGATCGAAGCAGGTTCTTCAGCCCGGGCACATCCACCTTGAACACGTGCTCCTCCGGCGTCTCCTTCCAGTCGATGCGAGCGTTAGCCACCGCCGTGGTTTCTCAGGCGATGGAGGACYGACGGKAGATTGGAGGTTTGAGGCTGCCTTGAGGTTTCGCCGTGAACGGGTTCACAGGTTTGGGGTTTTTAATGCTTACGGTTTTGCRAATATTASGGATTTCAATTTGTTTGATTAAATCTAATCCATTAGATTAGATTAGATATAATGGCTAAGATTTATTCTCATTTCTCACCCACGTACCCATTCTCACCGGAACCCAACCCTATATATATATATATATATATATATATATATATATATATATATATATATATGTGTGTGTGTGTGTGGTTGGGTTAAAATGAAAACTCGTCATTATATGTGAATCTAGGGACTCATCTACACAATATATATATATTCATTTAATCCAAAGGGTTATATTTAATTCAAAATGTGTGCATAAAAATTGAAAAAATAAAATCCAAATGCTGGTGTATTAGTTGAGAGAGGCAATTTAGGCCTAGAAAAAACATTTCTAATTAATAGGTGATATCAAGCATAATTAATAGATGATTTATCTCCAATTGATAGATGATTTCTAATTAATATATACCATTTTTATCATTCAATTTATATTCACCCGTTTTCATTTTTTAATTAATAGATGATTTATTTTCAATTAATAGATACCATTTTTATCATTCAATTTATATTCACCCGAATTGTAGATTTGTGGTGCTCTTATATATCAATTAAAAGTGCTTTGTACATATGTGATGTTATGCCTTATTATATTTAGTGGTCGTGCTTTTATAAAATTCTGGTTCTTTTCTCTGTTTTACTTAATCAGTCCCAATGTATTGAAAAAAACTGTACAAATACATTTGAAAACACTGTACACATACCCTTCAAGCAGTGTATACCTAATTTGAAAGCACTATACACATACTTTGAAATCATTGTACGCATACCTTGAAAAGCACTATACATATACATTGAAAGCACTATACACATATTTTGAAAGTACCGTACACATATTTGAAAGAACTCATATGACACATTCAGGTAAAACAAAAGCCTCTTGGAAAGCACTAAACTCATTTCATAAATTAATTCTATTTATTTGGTTCAAGTATATTTCTAAGCTCTAATATCTAATTACTCACTTGTTTAAACAATTTGTGTGCACAAAATAAAATATAAGAACTGTACGAATCACGAAAAAGCACCAATATATTATACTCAAAGTATTGGCAATACATAAAGAAAGTGATACACGTCCAGGAACATTTAAACATAAAGAAAGAGATACTCAAAGCACTAAACTCCATCGCGCTCACCAACGTCTCCGCCAGAACTCCGCGCGAGTCTGTCGTTTAGCGCCACCATGAACGCCGAACTCTCCTTCCGGAATAATAATTTCGGGATACATAAGAAAGCGATGGGGATACATAAAGAAAGTGATACTCAAAGCACTAAACTCCACCGCATTCTCCAATGTCTCCGTCGGAACTCCGCGTGAGTCCGTCGTTCAGCGCCACCATGAACGCCGAGCTCTCCATCCAGAACAATAATTTCGGCCGGTACAAAATAATGGTAGAAATATGGAGGAAATAAATGGTTAGAAAGAGAAAATCTAAGATAAAATAAATAGAAATGGTAGGTTTGATTTGTGGTTTGTGAAATGGAAATGTGGAGGAAGATGTGGGTATAACTAGTGCATACTTTAAAAAGACTTTCATACCCTTACATGCTATAAATGGATAAGATCAGTAACAAATCTTAGCCGCCGATTTGTTTTCATCTAATGACCATAAAAAGTTCCTAAGTTCACATATAATGGCGTGGTTCTCATTTGAACCTATATATATATATATATAGTTTTTGTGTATAAATAATTTTATTTTTTAAGGATACCAATAAATTACTTAGACTACCAAATATTGCTCAAGTTCAATAATAATAATAAAATAATTTGAAATCCACTTCATATTATCAACATGTAATTTAAACAGGGCGAACAAAGTCAATAATTTACAGACTACTCATCTTGCAAACTTCATCAATATTTCGTTTCTTTATTGCGTTGAATGGAAAGTAGATGACAAAAAACTTATTGTGGTGGCCGAGAAATTCGAAAAGATTCAGCCCACTTTGAAAATGACAACAAAAAGATGGCAATTACAACTTCTACAAACAACAAGGAAGAAAGTAATGATCGGAAAAAAAATACAACGACAGATAAAGCAAATGAAAAAGGAAAAAAACACAATTAAATGAAGTTACTGCAGAGGTTGAGATTTTAAGTGATGAAAAAACTCTACAAAGCATCAGGAACAAATTCGCGAAGAAACCGTCAAACTCAAACAAGAAAAAAAAATTTTCATGAAATTAGAAAAGAGAAAGCAGTACGGACTTTGGAAAAATGGAATAATTTCATTCTTACTTTATGTTTTCGCGGATGATCTAGGTGATTCCAAGTATTTAAAATGTTTTAGAAAAATAGTTATTTGAAATAGTGTGGTTCACCTAGATTCATTAAACGTTTGATCATGTAATTTTGAGTAACAATGATGGAATATCTTAATAATTTAATAAATAGTTTTAGGATAATCTTCCTTCTGATCAACAAATTTTAAGTCGTTAGCATGACGCCTTTTAAAGATAT
The DNA here is from genome assembly GCA_014905375.1 of Phtheirospermum japonicum. NCBI lineage: Eukaryota > Viridiplantae > Streptophyta > Magnoliopsida > Lamiales > Orobanchaceae > Phtheirospermum > Phtheirospermum japonicum. Next base: position 133,087 of record BMAC01001690.1, read on the forward strand.
TTTACTATTACCAATAAGATTTATAGTATAGAATTGTTCGGCACAAATTTAAATTGTTTAATGTTGGGAAAAAAAAATTAGTTTATTATATTGTTCATTTTTCAAAAAAGGAACATGATATTGTTTAGTATCAAAATATTTAAACTAATTTATTAAAATTATCAAAAAAGGTACTAAATTATTCTGATCTGGCTTTTTTGTTGACGTGTCGTGATTCAATAATTTCTTATTATTTTTCTTTAATTTTAAATATTAATTGAACAAAAAAAAATATGGGAAAGAAATTCATTTTGCTTTATTATATTGGCTACATTTCAACAAAGAGACGTGAAATTGACCACAATCAAACCACATCTACTAAGTTGGCCAATTCATCAAAAATGGTCCAAAAATGATTGATCGGGGTATTTTTTTGACGTGGCATTATTATATATTTTCTTGTCATTTTTATTAAATTTTAAACATTAAATTGACGAAAAAACCCTATTTGTCATTCATTCTTTTTCCTTGAATCAAATCAATATATTTTATTTCAAAAAACCTAAAAAAAATCAGTGATAAATATAAAATATAAAGTAGATCTTACAAATTATAAAATTATAACTTTTATAATTTCTTCTTATTAATAAAATTCTAATTAATAAAAAATTAATAAAATTAAAAATAAATATAAAAATATAAAATAAATTTTAAAAAATTATTAAAAATATAGAAATTTATAAGAATAAATCGAATTATTCATATAAAATTATATTTATGTTTTGTAATTTTTTATAATAAATTTTATGGTTTTATATTTATATCTAATTGTATTATCTAATTATTTTTATTAATAATTATTTCATAGTAAAATTTATTTTATAATTATTTATAATTTTTAATATTTATTTTATGTTCTTATGTTAATCTCAAATTTTTAATAATTCTTTATTGATTCATTAGAATAAAGAAAAAATAAAAGAAAAGGGATGGCAAAATATATTGTAATGTTTATAATTATAGAAAAAATGACAAGAAAATATAGTATCACGTCTCATCAGCAAAAATCTCGACCAACTTTTTATGGATTTTTTTTGATCAATTGGCAAAGTTAATGGACCTGATTTGACGCTGGCCAATGTCACATACCTTTTTTTTGAAATGTGATCAATATAATGGGGACAAAAATGAATTTCTTTCTCACGTTTTTTATTCAATTATTATTTAAAAATAAAGAAATATAATAAGAAATTATTGGATCATGCCACGTCAGCAAAAAGGCCGATCGGGATAATTTTGTATCTTTTTTGATAATTTTACCAACTTAATATAGGTGTTTTGATACTGGACAACACAATGGTCTCTCTCTCTCTCTCTCTCTCTCTCATGAAATACATGAATACAATTGTAGAAGCAGAAATGAGGAAAATGATGTATATAAAGCCAAAGATGATATGGTATAAATTATACATTCCCAGATTTAATCGAGGTATAATAAAGATACTGCAAGGGCATTGTTCTCATCATGCCTAATTCAGAGATAACATTTGTACTACAAAAGTTACTCCCAAATTATGATAATTAAGTCACTGAATATATATTAAATCATCTAAATTGGTGAATAAGAAGGGAACAAAAACAATTGAATAAACAACCGCTGTCATTCATTTCTAACTAAAATTAACACAAATAAACAAAAATGGAAAAGCTAGACTCGAGCATGAAACTAATAGAGAGCGACCTGAACCTGGTCATATAATGCTTGGCGACCTAAAGATGAGTGCCGCACCAGGTCGCAAGACTGGCGACCTAAAAATGAGTGCAGCACCAGGTCGCAAGGTTGGCGACCTGAATAGAGAGCGACCTGATACGTTCTGGTCGGCTGGTCATATAATGGCAGTATCAGGTCGCAAGGATGGCGACCTCTCAGGGAGTACGAGCGGTCGACCAGAGGTCGCACGAACAGCTAGCAATGGGACTCAGATGAGGACAACCTACCTTACGTCAGCTAATGATGTCAACCCTAATCCAGTACATCCAGTTGCCAGGATGTACTGTAGCAATAGCAACCACAGGATTTGCTAAACTTACTTTAGCAATCTTAGCCACATATTTTAGGGTTACATCTGTCTTACATGATACTATAAATAGTGGTGACATTCTCTGATGTAATCAATGAAGAATTATGATTGAATGAAATTACAGAAAAAGTTGAATACAAAATATCTCTTCAAATATGAGTTTTTTTATTTTCTTTCATGGTATCACAGCAGGTTTTTGCCTGACTCTGAGCACCTCACCTCCCGTCTTCTTCTCTCCTTTCCTAATATCTCATGGATGGTAACACGCCTACATCTCTTGAGGCTCAAGCGAGCTCTAACTCAGTAATTCAGAATACTTCTCTATCTTCTCAAAACTCTAACCCAGCAATTCAGTTGCAAAATCAGCTCATCTCAATCAAACTAAATGACTCAAATTATCTGTTTTGGAAAATGCAAGTTTACACAGTCGTAAGAGGATACGGGCTTGAAGGCTACCTCTCTGAGGAAATCAGACCCCCATCTCAACTCGCCGAAGGATCAGTAAACCCGGAATTCCTGCTCTAAGTTCAACAGGACCAGTTATTAGCATCCTGGCTTCTTTCATCTCTTTCTGAAAATTTACTTACCATGATGGTTGGTCTTGCATCTTCAAGAGAAACATGAAAAACTCTGGAGGCTAACTTCTCCAGTCAAACTGCAGTTAGGAAGATGTAGTACAAGATGCAGCTCTCCTCTATCACGAAAGGAACCATGAGTATTAGAGAATATGTGAACAAAGTCAAAACTTGTTGCGACATGCTAGCTTCAGCTGGTCAGCCAATTTCTGAAGAAGACCAAGCAATGCATGTTCTCACTGGACTTGGAGGAGATTTTGACCCGGTGGTGGTAGCAGCTACAGATTCACACCCTCAGGAACATTCTACACATGTTGCTAAGCTATGAGACCAGACTAGGGGCTGGAAATGCATCAAAACTCATCAACACAGAAGGATCAATCCCTACTATCAAAGTCGCAAATCAGTTTTCTTGTCAGAAAAGAGGCTCCTGGGCTAGTGCAGGAGCGAACAGAGGAAGAGGTCGCCACCTTGAAAGAGGTGGAAGAGAAAGATCAACAGTAATAGAGGACGAGGTGGAAGAGGTTTCAGACTAGGAAACAGGTCGCCCTGTCAAGTCTGTGGTTACTCTAACCACTCTGCTGACAAATGTTATTACCGATTTGATGCTGCCTACACTGCACAGTCCAATACACATAATAGCTTCAACAAGTCAGTGAGCTCCTACACTGCTTATCCCGTGACTTAGTCCATTGATCCCTCTGCCCTATCATTGATGTCTGATTCAGGCAGTGATGCGAGCTGGTATGCAGATTCAGGAGCCTCTAATCATGTCACCAATGACCTCGATAATCTCAATATCGCCTCAGAATTCCAGGGAAACAACAAGGTTCAGGTTGGAAATGGATCAGTTTTGTGTATTTCTCATATTGGTAATTCTCAGTTTCAATCCAGCAACAAATCCTTTTTACTCAAAAAACTCCTTCATGTTCCGCACATAACTAAGAACCTTATTAGTGTCTCTCAATTCGCTCAAGATAACTCTGTTTACTTTGAATTTTATCCTACTTCTTGCTTTGTAAAGGATCAGGTTACACATCAAGCTCTTCTTCGAGGCTCCCTTAGGAATGGCCTTTACAGATTTGATATCCAGCTCGCCAACACCTCCTCAAGCTCGCCATCAACCTCATCTACCTCTTTCACAAGATGGGACCCTAGTATCTTCATCACTGAATCCAGTGATCCAAATAAAGAAGCAGATTTACAGTTATGGAACCTTAGATTAGGGCATCCTGCCAATAATGTATTACAAAGAGTTCTCAAAACCTGTAATCTCTCCATTTCTAATAATAATAATAAAGTCCTCTTTTCCACTTGTTGTGCTTGTCTTCAGGGTAGAAGTCATAAGCTACCCTTTTCTCCCTCCGGGACTGAGTATAGAAATCCCTTTGATCTTGTACATAATGATGTATGGGGTCCTGCTCCTGTCAAATCCTCGAATGGATTCTCCTACTATGTTTCTTTTATTGACCAGTATACTAGATACACCTGGATCTATCTGCTTAAGAATAAATCTGAAGTGCTCGCTGCCTTCACTCATCTGCAAAGTCTTATTCTTATTCAGTTTTATTCTAAAATAAAATCGGTGCAAAGTGATGGAAGGGAAGAATTTAAGGCCCTCACAAACCTGTTTCACTCCTGTGGGATACACCACAGAATCTCTTGTCCATACACACCTGAACAAAATGGCCTTGCCAAAAGTAATCATAGACACATTGTTGAAAAAGGTCTCTCTCTCCTTTCTCAGTCTCATCTACCTATCAAATACTGCGATGATGCATTTACCACTACTGTCTATCTCATAGATCGATTACCCTCCAAAACAACTCAGTACAAAAGTCCTCATCAGCTTCTTTTAAATCAAACTCCCAGCTATACTCATCTTATACCCTTTGGGTGTCTCTGTTACCCTCATCTTAGACCACTCAATAAACATAAGCTTCATTTCAGGTCGCTTCCCAGTACCTTCCTTGGTTACAGTGGACACTATAAGGGTTTCAAAGTCTTGCTGCTAGATAACAAGGTTATAATCACCATACATGTGATATTTGAGGAGCTCAAATTTTTCTTTTCTAAGAATTATGAACCTCACTCCTGCTCCAATATTCAACCTTCTATTATTGGTCCTCCTCCTCTTATACCTATTCCTCTTACTATTACGTCAGAAAGGTCACCCCTATCTTCTGCGACCTCGCCACTGTCTTCCGCGACCTCAACACAAAGACTTGCGACCACATCACATGTGCCAGCGACCTCAACTCAACCACATGCGATCTCACCACATGCTTCATGGACCTCAACACGCCCTCATGCGACCTCACCACAGTCTCATATTCAACCCTCCATACTTGGTCCGCCTCCCAGTCCTCCCTATCAGCCAATCCCACTATCCTCCAGTCAATCCAGTCCCAAAACTATTCCTCTTACTGTTGAATTACCAATAATGAGCACTCCACATGCTTCTCCTTTTTCTTCTATGACTAGTGCTAATCCTTTTGCAGGTAAACATCACATGATAATAAGATCTAAGGCCGGAATTTACAAGCCCAAGGTGCTCAGCACGGAGCTTCTTGATTTTCGGGAGCCCTCCTCCTATGTTGAAGCTTTAACACATCCCAAGTGGAAAGTAGCTATGTGCGAAGAGTATGTAGCTCTCCTTAAGAACCAGACATGGTCTCTCTCTGAGCTACCTCGGAGCAAGTCGTTGATTGGTTGCAAGTCGGTATTCAAGTTAAAGACTCATGCTGATGGTACTGTTGCTCGTTATAAAGCTAGATTGGTCGCCAAAGGTTACAGTCAGGTGCCCGGATTCGATTTTTCTGATACTTTCAGCCTTGTTGTTAAAGTTACCACAATTCGAGTTGTGCTCTCCATCGCTGTCAACTGTAATTGGTCAGTCAAACAATTGGATGTCAATAATACCTTTCTGAATGGCGAGCTATACAGGGAAATTTTCATGGCTCAGCCACCTGGTTTTGAACAGGTCGGTCCCAATCTTCAGGTGTTCAGGTTGTCCAAGGCGGTTTATAGGCTAAAGCAGGCTCCCCGCGCTTGGTTTGAAAAATTGCGAGTTGTTCTTATTCATTTTGGTTTCTCTTCTTCTTGGGCTGATATCTCTCTCTTCTACTCCAACACTTCCTTAGGCTGCATTTGGGTTTTAGTGTATATTGACGACATCCTCGTCACAGGCAGCGACAAAATTGGAATTTCGAAGCTTATTACTCACCTTGATTACACCTTTTCATTAAAGAATCTAGGTGAACTGCATCATTTCCTTGGCATTGAGATTCCCCACACTGCTCAGGGTCTGCATCTGAATCAAGGCAAGTACGTTTTGACTCTTCTTGACAAAGCAGGTATGACTGGAGCTAAAGTCACCCCTACACCAATAGTTGTATCCCCTGTTCTCTCTAAGTCTCAAGGGGAACCCACTATTGATCCAACATTTTACAGGAGTATTGTTGGAGCTCTTCAGTATATCACAATCACTCTACCTGATATTTTATACAGCGTCAACAAAGTGTGTCAATATATGAAATGTCCTCTCAACACGCATTGGCGAGCTGTCAAGAGAATTATGCGAATCTTGCCGGTACCATTTCTTATGGCATCACCTTCAGTAAAACCTTTTTCTTTACTCTGACCGGTTTTTCAGACTCCGACTGGGATGGCGACCTGGATGACAGAAATTCCACCACTGGTTTTTGTGTTTTTCTCGGCCGCAATATTATCTCTTGGTGTTCTAAGAAGCAGACCTCTGTTTCGAGGTCCATCACCGAGGCTGAATATCGCAGCCTCGCTAACGCTACTGCTGAATTACTTTGGATCCGATCCTTTTTACATGAGTTTCAGGTCGCTCTTCCTGTTGTTCCTATAGTCTGGGTCGACAATCATAGTGCTATTGTTGTTGCCTCCAATCCTGTTCTTCATACCCGTACGAAACACTTTGAATTACGTCTTCACTTTGTTCGCGACCTCATTGCGAAGAAGTTGTTGTAGGTTCGGTTCGTCCCTTCTATTGATCAGACTGCCGATGTCTTCACCAAACCGCTGTCTCATCAATTCTTTGTTTGGCTCCGCAATAAGCTCTCTGTTCTTCCTCTCGCCGCACTCGAATTGAAGGGGGATAATAGAGAGATACCTGAACCTGGTCATATAATGCTTGGCGACCTAAAGATGAGTACAGCACCAGATCGCAAGACTGGTAACCTGAAGATGAGTGCAGCACCAGATCGCAAGGTTGGCGACCTCAATCGAGAGCGACCTGATACATTCCGGTCGACTGGTCATATAATGGCAGCATCAGGTCGCAAGGGTGGCGACCTCTCAAGGAGTATGAGCGGTCGACCAGATGTCGCACGAACAGCTAGCAATGGGACTCAGATGAGGACAACCTACCATATGTCAGTTAATGATGTCAGCCCTAATCCAGTACATCCAGCTGCCAGGATTACTGTAGCAATAGCAACCACACGATTTTCTAAGCGTACTGTAGCAATCTTAGCCACATATTTTAAGATTACATCTTTCTTACATGATACTATAAATAGTGGCGACATTCTCTGATGTAATCAATGAAGAATTATGATTGAGTGAAATTACAGAAAAAGTTGGATACAAAATATCTCTTCAAATATGAGTTCTTTATTTTCTTTCAAAAACAATGTAAAAAATAAATTAATGAACAAACCAAAATTAAAACTAGTTGCAGAATCATACACCATTTTCCAGTACACTCATAAACACTTTAAAAATCACCGCGTCAAACTAAAAGTCAACACGAAGTCATCTCTCATGCATATCGAGAAATCCTTCCTAGATTTTATCCTAAAATGTTCAACAAAAAAAAACACAATGAAACAAAATATCTTTTCACATATAATGTCATAGCCATACTAGCTCTGACCATGAGGGCGGAGACGAGCACAGATCCGATGCTCGTGAGGAAGAGTACATCAACATATGAAACAATTAACAAAAGGAGCATTTCACGATGGGACAATTGGTGGTCATAAAGGTTGATCAGCAAATCGGACTAATGGCAGAAGATATAGAGGAATAGCTAAGAGGTGAGGAGGCCGACGAGGAGGATTAGGGAGAATAGATTTGTCAATAGGGAAAAAAAAGAGGAATTCAATGAAGCATTCTTCATCGTGGATAAATCGATCTTAATCTAAGGCCACCCGTAAAACTTGAAATCTAGGGACGAATACACACTTCTGATTCCCCACAGTTTTGACCTGAGCGTCTTCACGAAATCTATCTCCAAATGAAGAACCGGTTTGGTGAGGTGTTTTGGGGCCGACGAGAAGAATGTATAGGGTTGGGATTTCAAGATTTCTAATTTAGGGTCGCTGTAATTTTTATTTTTATTGGGAGTATAAATGCCGGTTGTAATTTTCGAGCACCTTAAAAACCGGCCGAACATATTGGTAGCACTTAACTAAATAAGCGCCACCCGATCGCAGTATTAGTAGCGCTTCTTTAGTGAACCGCCATCTGATTCCACTTTATTAGTGGCGCTTCCTCAGCAAACCGCCACCCGATTTTATTTAAGAACCGACGCCACAAGGCCATCACTTATTGGTGGCGCTTTTATAAAGAAGCGCCACCCGGTCACAGTGTATTGGGGGCGCTTCCTCACTAAATCGCCACCTGTTTTATTTTTTAATTTTTTATTAGAATCGTTTTTAAAAGCAACCGCATCTTTTTCTATTATTGGTGTTGGTTGGTAATCAATAAGCGCCACTCGAGCGAGATTTTTTATTTTTTTTCATAAGTGGCAGTTCATTGCTAATTAGCAACACATTTGCACATTTTGCAGGTTCCTCTTTGAAGCGACTCTAATTTAGTTTTTTCCACTAGTGGTTGTCAGATGTACTGTAGCAATTCTGACACCATCTAGGCCAACCTTAGTCTGTTATGTTGTTATAAATAGTTGTGTATTTTATTGATGTCAAGTATGAAAAACATTACTGAAATTATATAGTACATTCTCCTCAACTCGCCTTTGATTTTATAAGCTCGCCACTTTTCTTTCACTTGTCCAAGAGGCTTTGCATCGGACTTTTTACTCTTTTCATCTCCATATCTTTTATGATGGTGGCCTTTAGTGCGACACTCTTTTTGGTATTTGGTAGAGCTGAGAAGAATTGGATACTTATACTGGTACGATTCGGGCTTCTACAGTTTCCGCTTCTTGTAGTTGTGATTTCTAATTCGTACGGCCGTGGCATTTTTTGGCAATCAAAGTAATCGTCAGTTCTATTGATATCAAGTGACTGCAAAGTCTTTTTTAGATAATATATTGGCACTGCGCAGGTGTCTAGTTTTAAATAGAAAGAGAGGAGTAATATGCTCTATAAAATAAGTCGATGTCATGAAAGGGAAAATGTAAATAAGTCGGTTGAAGCTAGGTTTTTCTAATTTCTTGTTACTTCAATACTTATATGTATTTTTGTAATAGTTCTGGTATTGAAACCCAATATGGAATTAATTTCAATAATCCAAATTATGATATTGCCAAACTTTAATTACAAGCTTACGTAACGATTTGAATTGATTACTTAATTAAAGCATGACATACATAAACTTCAAGAGAATAAAAGTTTAAGACATAATTTCAAAAACCATGAAAAAATCGATCACATTAATTTCCAATTGTATGACGTCAATGGATAATGCACAAAAGAAGTCGACTACGTTCAGTATTACTTGGCGTTGATTACAAGCAAGGCAGCCAATATCAGCTAGCCGATCGATTTCGTGGCGTCGTTAACGAGTACCCCATGAGAATGAATAAATAAAATTGAAGTTTGAAATTAATTAATTAATTAAGCAGCACAATCATGAGCCTCGGCCGCCGCCCAACACATCTGATGATGAGGTGATGACAAAGTAGTAACAGCTGCGACTCTTGTAACAATGGACTGGGTACCACAAATATTGTGGTAGCCATGACAGATTCTCATGTAGCCATTTTCTCCCCAGCTTTCTCCCCACGAGTTCTTGATAATCCAATACAGCTTCTCCTTCATCTGAAAAGGTATTTGACCGTAACCAACCAACAATGCACCCTGATCCAATGCCCTAGAGCATATGTGGGGGCACGAAATTCCCTTCACATAGGTCTGCGCGAAAACTGGATTGATGGCCACCGCAAGAGGACCGTTGTGGACAAGATTCGCAGCGATTTGATCTTCACCGAGGGGCACAACGCTAAAGTTGGCAACATCTGCAGCGATTTTAGACCTGTCCAACTTGCAAGTGCCACCATCCGTGCCCGTGTACGGATAGTCTTCCTCTCGCATTAGTCCACCGGATTTAATTGCGTATTCAAAAGCGCTAAACATTAGTCCACCACTGCACCCTGAGTCGCAAAACCCCGATCCATCCCGATCACACTGCATATAGTATTACACACGTGAGATTATACATAGACATGCATGCATGTAAGGATGACCTAAACATTTAAAAAGAAGCAATGTCTTTTTCTTAATTTATTTATACTTTGTGCAAATTAATTAATTCATGTGTAATTACCTACATACATACATACATATATATATATATATATATATATATATTATATGATGAATGGATGAATTAATTAATTAATTGATAACAAGTTGAATATGTACGCAAAAGGAATCAAATTAAATAGCAGTCATCATTAATTAAGAGTTCTAGTTAGAAGATTAAAGGAAATTAACAAACCTCATGATCACAATCCACAAGTTGTTGCTCGCTGAGGCTCACAAGTTTCCCTGTTGCCAAGAAGTTGGCACCTTCCAATGCTCCTGCTGTGCTAAACGACCAGCTTGATCCACAAGAGCCCTAATTATTATATGTATAACACATGCAATTAGTATTAAATAATTAATAATAATTCAACATTAATTAATCCAAAAACCAATGGAACAAAGTTAGGGCTGTAATTAAATAAAGAAAAATAAATAACGTACCTGATTCTTGACGGGGGTAACAGCACCATGATCTCTCCAATCAAAGTGGGTGGGTAGGTTGTTAGTGAGCAAGATCGGAGCCCGATGATCTTTAGTGGGAAACGGGCCCAGCCTATTGAGGCCAAGGAACTGGGTTCGGAATTCGCTCGACGTGAGATCGGAGAACTGTGTGACACCGTGGACGGCGGTGGGGTCCATCTTCTGGTACCGCCTGGCGCGGTTCATGTTAGCCTTGAAGACCCTGAACCTGTAATCGTGCTCCTCCTGAGTAGCGTACGACTTGCCGAATTTCCTCTTGAACATCGTAAAGGTGTTGTTATAATGATCCACCACTTGCCGATTAAAAAGATCCCCATCATCGGCGGCCATGGTGCAACTAACGATGACGGGGATGGACAAAAGGAAAAGTAGTAGCAAGGTAAAGCGCCAACTTGAAGCCATATAATGGCAGATATTTTATGATGATGATCTTCTTAATTATGATTTTTCTCTGCTTTCATTAATTGCTAGTTATGATTTATGCGTGAATGGGAGATCATATTTATAGAGCCTACAAATTAGGAGTAGAAAATCCTATTCTCATAGGACTATGAATCTCATAACCAATGGGATGTGGACACGTACATGGTTATCATTGGCGGTTTGATTGTCGCAACTAAAGAGATCATCCTATCCGTTTGTTAAGTTAATTCCTTGGCTGGCGATTAATATGGTCTTTTTTTTTTTAATGTCAATATTCCTCTTACAAGTTGGAAAAAAGGGTTTGTGAAGGGGGATAAAAAGGGGGTCGATTTCGTTTACGCGGGCTGTGGCCCATTTTGACCGCACTACCCGCTCCAGAGTACTACCAAGATTGTTTGTAGCTAACTTGGGCATTTTCTTGACCGCATCGAAAAATCCTAAAGTCATTTTAGAAGGTTCACCAACAATCAACTATTTGAATTTCTAATCAAATGTATTTTTTGTATAGTTTCTTTGACATCTATATTTCTATTCCAAGAGTCATCTTATTTTTATATTTTCATTTATTATGAATTGATTCCTATGTAACTTAGAATAAATAAAAATCCATTAGTTGTGATGCTATCATCAATAAAAACAATACAATCAAATATAATTGTTCTTCAATACCATTTCTCTTCAAACTGATATAAGAGCGTCAGGTTAAAAAAAATATCCAATCAACTTGTTTCTCTTATTCCTATTTCAATGGAGAAAGATTTGATTATTGGAGCAATCTTATGAGATTATGTCTTGAATCTCAAGACTAGTGGAGCGTCATCGAAGATGGTGTTATAGCACCAGAAAATGAATCTGGACCGACCACCGCTCAAAGAGTTTTCTTGAAAAGCTCAAAACATAAGGATCGAAAAGAATTTTTCAAATTTACCAAGCACTTGAAATTCATGTTTATGAAAGAATTTCAAATGATGCAAGTGTTCAAGATGCATGGAGAGTGTTGGAGACAACCTATTCTGGCCAAGATCAAGTAAAAAATGGTGTCTCTACAATCTCTACGAGTGGAATTTGAGAAGTTAGAAATGCGTGACAATTAGAAAATCTCATAATATTTTACCCGAGTGACTTTTGTTTCCAATCAAATGGCCTCAAATGGAGAGGTCTTAAAAACTCAACAAGTTGTTGAGAAAATATTACAAAGCATGCTAAGTATGTTCGACCATGTTGTTGTGGCTATCGAGGAGCCACAAGATATATCATGAATGTCGACAGAAAGCTTACAAGGAAGGTTGGAGGCTCATGGGGTTAGAATCCTTTAACGAAACCCTCAAATTAATTCTACTCATGATCAAGCCTTCAAATTAATATTCTCTTCTACGAGAGATCGTGGCTCTTATCGTGGTCAAGTAAGAGGCCGTAATCAAAGAAATGGTGGTAGTCATTCCTACCGGCCAACAAAAGCAAGAAAAAAGGAATAACGACTCTCAAAAGGTGGAGAGGCAATATTTCTACAACAATCACAGAGGTTGAGATCGTGGTACCTATAAAGGTAGAAAATCTTATATTGAATGTGATCATTGTCATTTGTTGGGAAAAATATCCGGAGAGAAAATGCGAGATGAGATTTGTTCATCAAGATGAATCTGGAAATTCCAAAACTTTGTTGATTGCTTCTAAGGGCAATGTCGAAAATATTTGGTACCTGTATAGTGATTTAAGTTGGCATATGAGGAAACAAAGACTTATTTTCAACCCTTGAGGAAGCTAAATATGGCCAAGTGACGATTAGAGATGCCAAGTCATACAAAATTCAAGGCGTTGGAGATATTTCTTTCAAAATAGAGACAGGCAAAATTGAAAAAAAATGTCGGAGGTTTGTATGTACCCGAATTGCAGAGCAAATCACTAAGTGTTGGTCACTTGTTGAGAAAAGTATTTGATATACATTTTCCATAGCAATTTACTAAGTGTTGATCTTACTTCTGAAGATCAGTTTCAAAGATGTGGCATGAAAGATTAGGGCACCTAAATTATCGAAGCTTAAACGAGCTAACCTAAAATGGAATTGTTCAAGGTCAACCCAAAATTGATATGGTTGATGAATATGAAGAATGTTAGTTTCGAAAGCAACATCGTGAATCTTTCCCATCTAAATCCAAGTGGCAATCATAATCAACACAGACCTTTGTGGACCTATGCAAGTTCTATCGCTTAAAGGAAGATGATATTTCTTGTTGTTCGTCGATAATTATACAAGAAAGATATGGGTTTATATTGTCAAAATAAAGTCCCAAACTCTTTCTTGTTTCAAATATTTCAAGATCCAAGTTGGAAAATTCTCTGGTTTTCAAGTAAAAAATCTGAGAAGCGGTCGTGGAGGAGAATATGTATCTTCTCTATTTGAAGATTTTTGAAAGAATCATGGAAACAGACATGAATTGACCGCTAATTATACACCACATAAAAATGGTATCGTGGAGCGCAAAGATTGTACCATTATGAATATGCTTAGATGCATGGTGAGAAGTTGCTATCGGAGTTTTGGGCTGAAGTCGTGTCTTGTGTTGTTTATCTGATGAACAAGTCACCAACAAAGAATCTAGAGAATTCAACTCCAAATGAGGTTTGGTATAGCAAGAAATCGAATGTTATCCATTTAAGAACATTTGCTTGTCTTGCATATTCTCATGTTCCAAATGCTTTGAGGTCAAAGCTTGATGACAAATCTGAGTAATGTATTTTTATTGGTTATTGTCAAAAAACTAAAGCATTCAAACTTTACAATTCGAAGTCAAAAAAAGTTGTGATCAACAGAGATGTTTGCTTTGATGAAAAGTCTTGTTATGATTTTTTATTTTCCAAACGAAGCATACAAAGCAGACACATAGGTTATGAGGATTTTGCATTAATATATAGGGGTGATTGGGGTGCATAAAAGCTTGGTTCAGATACTGTTGGAATAGTTACAATAATCCTAGCACAAAACTGGAAAAAGAAATATAAAATCAGAAAATAAATAATGTCGAGTCGAGATTTAATCTCTGTCCGCAAGACGAAATAGCCCCGGTAGTGCCCTTCGGTTTTGGCTATTCGTCTCCAAAGATGATACGACTTCGTCTCTGGTATTACAGCATCGTAAATACCAGAGCTCCGGCGAACTGGTTGAAGATGGACCGAGCTACGTGCAAAGAATAATGCAGAAATGTATGTTGTATGGTTCAAGTGTTCGTATGTTTTTCAGGTGCTATACATGTATGGAAAGTAAAGAGTGAACTGGAGCTTCTCACCCTTTTATAGGGTTGCCATCTTGGAGGTTACAGCACTATTAAAGACGTTCTTAAAAGCACCCAAACACTCAGCATCATCCAGCATGAAAGGAGTCAGGGGCAACCGCACGTGGCTAAAAAGTAAGTCAGTGTTAAACCAGAACCAGGACCCACTCAATCGGACCAATTGCCCAAGACCCAGGACCCAAGTTCCAGGCCCAGGCCCAGAGCCCAGAAAGACGTTCTTAAAAGCACCCAAACACTCAGCATCATCCAGCATGAAAGGAGTCAGGGGCAACTGCACGTGGCTAAAAAGTAAGCCAAGGTTAAACCAGAACCAGGACCCACTCAATCGGACCACCCAATTCGGACCAATTGCCCAAGACCCAAGACCCAAGTCCCAAAACCAGGACCCACTCAATCGGACCACCCAATTCGGACCAATTGCCCAAGACCCAAGACCGAAGTCCCAGGCCCAGAGCCCAGAGCCCAGGACCGAGGACCGAGGACCGAGGTCCGGGTCCGGGACCGGGCTCGGGCTCGGATCCGCTCGGCTACGCCGAAGGCAGACTGGCGAACCCAAGTCCAAGAGCCCGCGTGAACTTCGTTTACACAAAACCCACAACACTCTCTGGCCCACTTGATGTACATTTGGATTCTTGTATTGAACACGAACTTCGGATTCACGAAACCAAGCATCGTGAGG